>JAPMLY010001657.1:0-91403 GCA_026401115.1 Tetraselmis chui
GGCGTGGGAGTCGGGCCCGCCCTTGAGGAGGCTCACGCCTGCCCTGGAGTAGGTACTTTGTTTCGGCACAAGTGCAAAAATAAAAAGTAAAACTCTGTCACAAAACATTCTGATTATAATCAAAGAACGAAAAAAAGAGGAATATATTCCATTACGGAACGAAATTTACAAAATATGTAAATAATTTCATCGGAACTATGATTTTATTTTCGCAAAAACGAAATCGGAGGGAAATTCATTGAACCGGTGAAATACAGAAATGAAGCCGCAACGCACCTCGAATATAAGGCTCATTTCAAGGGCGAGAAAGGACGCGGGGCGAATCAAAATCAACGAAAATGGATTACAATAAATGAGGAATTGAAACTGAATTAAACTATGTCACCCTTTTATGTTTTATTACAAAATGGGGCGACAAAACTTGGAGCGAAGTAAACTCAAATGAACCCAAAGGTTTTTGAAGCCAGTGACATTCCAACACTCATTGCGCTTTGTTTTGGCACACGTGCATACATAAAAATAAAACTCTGTCACAAAACATTCTGATTAATCAAAGAACGAAATAAAGGGGAATATACTCCGTTACGGAACGAAATTTACAAAATATGTAAATAAATTCATCGGAACTATGATTTTATTTTCGCAAAAACGAAATCGGAGGGAAATTTATTGAACCGGTGAAATACAGAAATGAAGCCGCAACGCACCTCGAATATAAGGCTCATTTCAAGGGCGAGAAAGGAAGAAAAAATAATTTGGAAACCGACAATAAATGATGAAATGCATGAAAATGAGAATATGTTAGCCTTTTCTGTTTTATTACAAAATGAGGCGACAAAGTATGGAGCGAAGCAAACTCAAATGAACCCAAAGGTTTTTGAAGCCAGTGACATTCCAACACTACTCATTGTGCCGCCCCACCGTGTTTCTCCTGAGTTGCCACCCTCATCACACGCGCGCCCACCACCCTCCCAGGCGGGCAGCCCTACTCCGCGGTGGCCATGTCGCTGGTGTTCCACCCAAAGAGCCCCTGGGTGCCCACGCTGCGCGCGGATGTGCGCGTCTTTGAGGTGCGCCCCCCTATTTTAGATCACCTCCTCCCCATACGCACCTCTTTCTCTCTTCTCAGCCCCTTTCGAGCTTTCGACCCTTCACGGTCGGACTCGGTACACCATTATTGAAAGGGGTGCAATGCACTGCTGCGTGTGTCGTGTGCCCAGGTTGACGGGCAGCGTTGGTACGGCGGCGGCTGCGACCTCACACCGGTGTACCTCTTCAATGACGACGCCGCTGAGTTCCACGGATTTTGGAAGGTGACGCAGTCGCCACTGCTTTTCAGCGCGCTTTCCCAAGACCATCGCCAACATCTCCTGTGTGTGTGTGTGTGTGTGTGAGTGTTCCTGTGCTCGAGGGGGGGGGGGGGGGGGGGGGGGGGGACTGCTAACACTCTCATAAGCTAAGATAAAATACAATAATGCATACAATCGAATACTCAATTACACACAAACACACACGCACTCACAGACACAAAATCAGACATTAAAACACTCACACATATCCCGCCCCTTCCCCCCTCCACACACACAAACATATACAATCAGGCACACATCCACACCCCCACACAAACGGAAACACACACGTTACACACGCGCGAGCACGCATATTCTGACATGCCTGTCGGCCTTACCTCCCCTTCTCACTCCCACTGACTGCAAACCTGGCGTGCAATGTCGTCGAATACGTACTTGCTTCAGTCGCCTTTGTTGGGCGCAGTGCATACGTGCTGGTTCACATTTGTTTTGCAGTGATAGCATTGGACGACGGAAAGAAGGGGGCGCGGGTGGAAAGGGAGGCAGTTGGTCATTGATGACGCAGTCGTGGTTCTGTTGTGGACGTAATGATAACCCAATTACGACTTGCTGTTCATTTGATTTGATACGGGCCCCCACCCACTCACCCCTCCCCCCCCGTCCCAAACCCTAGACCCTCTGCGACGCCTCCTCACCGCAGCTGTACCCCGAGTACAAGGCGTGGTGCGACCGCTACTTTTACATTCCCGCCCGTAAGGAACACCGCGGCGTGGGCGGAATCTTCTTCGACGACCTGTCTCAGCAGGAGGCCGACTTTGACGTGGACCAGGTGCCGCCGAGTCTCTCCTCGTCCCTCGCGCTACTGCCATCCCATCGCCGCAGTCCTGCCGTGCACGTCATCAACTCGAATGGACTACGATTTCTGAACTGCGCAATCGCTCTCAGTTTGTGCGCGCGGTGGGCGATGGCATCCTTCCGAGTTGGGAGCCCATCGTCGCGCGCCGACGGTCTGCGGACGTGACCGAGAAGGAGCGCAACTGGCAGCTGCTGCGGCGGGGCCGCTACCTCGAGTTCAACCTCCTCTACGACCGCGGCGTAAAATTCGGGCTGGACGGTCAGCGCCGTACCTTCCTCAGCGATGACAAGGCGGCAATCCACAATCAAAGGTGATTAGGTCTCACAACTGCCGTGTGAGGTGACGGTGGTGCTGTGTATGTATGTTTGCTGCAGGTGGACGGGTGGAGTCGATTATGGTCTCCGCCCCTCCTCTCATTTCTTGGAAGGTGCGCCGCTCGACGTCGCCACTTGCCAAACCTCTCATCCTCTCATCCCCGACTCATAAAGGTTGTGATTGTGGAGAGGCTATTAGGGAGAGTTGCAGACCGCGCATAGCGCAACGATCGGAATTTTATGCTGCGGCTGTGTGTGACTCCGCCCAGCTTTGGTGGTGTGAGTCGCGAAAGGTCAGAATTGGGCGCAGCGTTTGCGAAGTGCTGTTTGAAGCCGTTTATTTCGATGTGCTTGCTGTTGTGTTGAAAGAAACAATGTATTATGGTGTTGTTGCTCAGAGATTGTGATGATCGGGTTGTGCAAGGCCACAACGACAAAGTGTCTTCATTTTTGTCACCTTCGGAGAAAGTAGGGACGAAGGGGGGGTATGAGTTAGCAAATCATGAATTAGCTCATTGTTCAAAAGTGAAGCAGTAATTCAAGCTCGACTGGGAGGACGACCTTTGCACTGACGGCTTGGAAGCAGAGCAGCCTGTTGCTCTCTCCCAACGCGGCCTCACTTGAGCGGTAAATAATTGATAAACGTGCGACAACGTACAACAACACAGTCGCCTGTGCGTAAGATACTGACAATTGACGGATGGCCGAAATGAATGTCGGCCCAAAACGGAAGCGAAGTCACTATTGATGGAAGTTGATGGTTGCATAAGTCGTTGCAACGGCTGAAACAGTCCGTTGGCTGTGTAAACCGATGCGACTTCGGTTTAGGTTGAATTATTGTCGACAATGGCATTGCAGTTTTATTTACGATTAGCAATTTGGATGCTCTGATTGAAGCGACGACTCCAAAATGTTGTTGACTGTGCGCGCCCCTTACTTGGCTGCTGCCCAGTATAACGTCGTCCCGGAGGTGGGCTCGCAGGAGGCGGAGACGTTGGCGGTGAGTGCGCACCGACCACATTCCTCACAAGTTGGAATTGAGTGGGTCAGAGAGGAGAGGTTCGATTAGGTGTGGCTGAGTCTCTGTCCCGCTCGCGGCCGTTTGTTGCGTTGAAGGTGTTGAAGGAGCCGCGAGAGTGGGTGTGAGCTGCTGTCGGCGTGGAGGGGAGGCGCTGCTGTTTTTGGTTCGGTGAATGGTTGCGTTGTATTTGTTGCAATGGAGCAATTGGATTATGTGCATTCGTTAAACTTTTTGGCGGTTTTTGCAGGATTTGTTTTCCACAGCTTGATTTCTGCGTTTCATCTCTGTCAGAATTAAAAAGGGCAATGTGTAATGAGAGTAAGGCTGTTCCGATTTAATGTGTTGTTTTAGGTTCCAAATTCTGGCGAAAAGGAAGTGGGGGGATTTGGTACTTGTATTTCAACTCTTTATTTGCGTACTTTAGCAGTACATGCCCCCTATGTAGGGTTTAGGGTATAATGTTTAGGTTGACCTTTGACCCCAAATACTTGATCAACTGCGAAGAGAAGCTGAAGACCCTCGATAGGGAGGCACCCTTGCGCAGGAGGGCACAACTTGGTCAACATTGTGACGCAGTGTCCGTTGGCAGCTCAGCAACATCATAAAACTTTTGATGCCTACACGGGGGGTTGGGCATGGCCCATCGTGCGGTAGGGGTGCAGTGATGGTGCATGCATTGTGGTCATGGCTCCAAAATGTGCCGCACCCACTTTCCAGTTTATGCTCGCATTTGGCATGTGCCACCCTTTTGCACACAATCACCATGCATTGCTATAGTAAGGAAATAGTTGCGGTAGTGACCATGTTAACTAGCCAATGCTGCTAAATTACTAAAAGATCCATACAAACATGGTTGAGGTGGGGGGGGGGGGGGGGGGGGGGGGGTCAAATAGAGGGGGGGGGATGAAACGACACATTTACAATCGGAAAAGCCTAATGTGTGAGGGAGGGCGGGGTGGGCACGCATATGATGGAGGGAAGCATCCATGTCAGAATGCACATTTAGAGAGTAGAGATCGTCTGCCCAAAAGGGATGTCAATGTCACGATGAGTGTGATTGAGAGAACGCGCATGAAGGCACACTCGATACGAACATCTCTTCACAACTCGTTCGCCACTCCCAACGCTATCCTCTCAATGGTAATAGAAGTGTATCATAATTTATTGCAACAATTATCGGCGTTTAACCAATAGTTTGGCGCTTTGATTTTTTCCCCATTTTTTTAAGCACGCACATTAATCGCCGTCCTCTCGAGACTGTTTTGCTGGCCATGACAAAATGCGGAGTTCAAATATTCAAACCTATCTATGCGCCGCATTGTACCCCCTCCCTCCCATGTCTTCTGAAAAATTAAAGAATTGTTTACATAACTTACCGACTACATAATTACAACAGCACTATATACTTGAGGACAGGGAAATGGGGAGGTGAGGGGGGCAAGAGTGACAAGAGGGTCGCGGAATCCACGACACGGCAAAGGGAAGCACTACACACTACCCAAAAATGGCTTTGTGAGATTTGTGCCGTTTTTCCCGAATATCCGCAACTCACACAG
The DNA here is from genome assembly GCA_026401115.1 of Tetraselmis chui. NCBI lineage: Eukaryota > Viridiplantae > Chlorophyta > Chlorodendrophyceae > Chlorodendrales > Chlorodendraceae > Tetraselmis > Tetraselmis chui. The sequence goes on from JAPMLY010001657.1 coordinate 5,058, forward strand.
TTATCAACATCGACCACGTGCCCGTATTTCCAAACACTGATTTATAAACACCAACCGCCATCGCTGTGCTCCAAGAGACTCTGTCCATTTTCGAGGTTCGGGGCTCTATTTCAGCTGCAATTCTGGGCGCCTTCATTGCCCGTTAATTGATGCCCATTCACTGGCAGAGGATGCAAATTTAAGGTTGCACAATAATAATATGTTTTTGGGGGGGACAGTGGTTTCATCGGCACCTCGCCCGGCCATTTCCCTGTGTGACTTTTTTTGAATTACCCGTCTTCGCTGTGAATGTGTGTACGTGCATTTAGGTAGGACATGTTGGTCGTAATCAAAATTACATTGTGCCTCCTCTGTCTGCGACGTCAGCACATGTAGGTTGTATTGCTGCACGCGCACGTTCAATGATATATTGTCATTTAGTGTTAAACACAGCTGAAGATCTGTTGTACTTATGACAAACCTCTCATTGCCTTTTAGTTATAATCACGACACATTGCCGAGAAGATGCGCACCCGGCGTCGAGTCCAAACAGTGCGCGCAACAACGACGCTCTGAAGGTGTGAGTAAGTATGTTCTAGTGTGCCTTCATGCGCGTTCTCTCAATCACACTCATCGTGAACAATAACATGCTGAAGCGCCTGCTCATACTCGCTAATTTTCTCAATCACTTTTCAATTATTTCTGAGCAGACTATTATTCCTAATCCATTGTTGTGGGCAGAGACGATCCTCAGTTGTTGTTTTCTGCTGGAAAGTGATGACACCTTAATCCCGAGCTCCCGTGTTTTACCATTCCTGTGGCCGGCGTTTCCATTGAGACGCGCCGATGTTAACATTATCTTCCCTCTTCGAAAGATATCGTTGGGCTTTCGATATTATATTCATGTTGACGAAGGTCTCGTCGCTGGACTCGGCTTCCGCTCTGACGTGGTGTCAAAACGTATCGGAAGTCGGGTTCATCACGTGTAACGAATTTCAGGACGGTGTGTGATATATTCTCTGCAAGTCGAACTCATTCATTAATATGCCGTTCGGCGTTGGAGCTCACAGTTTTGCATCTTATTACTATCTCCACATGTGTGAGTAAGTATGTTCTCCCCTTGAATAACATCAACCAACCTGTGATCGATTTCGAGCACAACTTCAGACCTGTTGCACATGTAGATAACACACCTCTCATTGCCTTCTTAGTTGTAATCACGACACATTGCCGAGAATATTCGCACACCCGACGTCGAAATCAATTCAAACAGTTCACATCAACGACGATCAATAACATGCAGAAGCGCCTCCTCATACTCGCCAATTTTCTCAATCACTTTTCAATTATTTCTGAGCAGACTATTATTCCTAATCTATTGTTGTGGGCAGAGACGATCCTCAGAATCAATTTTCTGCTGAGAAGCGATTACACCTTAATTCCATGCTCATACGGTGTTTTACCATTCCTGTGGCCGGCGTTTTAATTGAGACGCGCCGATGTTGTTCGTTCGGCGATATCTTCCCTCGTCGGAAGTTAGCGTTGGGCTTTCGATATCATTCATATACATGTCGACGAAGGTCTCGTCGCTGACTCGGCTTCCGCTCTGACGTGATGTCAAAACGTGTCGGAGGTCGGGGTCATCACGTGTAGGAAATTTCAGGACGGTGTGTGATATATTCTCTCTAAGTCGAACTCGTTCATTGATATGCCGTTCGGCGTTGGAGCTTACAGTTTTGCTACGTACTACTATCTCAACACGTGTGTGTTCCCCACACAAGCATGTTCTCCGCTTCAACAACATTGACAAACGTGCGAAGGACGTCCGAGACACTGCTTTGCTATGTTGAACATTTTCCAGAGTAACGGCTAGCGCTTCCTCTGCGCTCTTAGCCGCTACTTTGGATGGCAGTGCAATTTCCAAAGCTCTGGGTACGCAAACACGTTTGGAAACCGCAACGGAGAGGATTTTCCGCGGGGGCGGGCGGCGGCTATCTCTATCGGTGGTCCACCCTCTCGTCAGTCCTTGGGCGGAATGAGAGTGGGATGGAACATACATCGCCTGGAAACGACTTGAGCTTGCTCTCCATCATGCGCCTGATTCGTCAGGGCCCACCATTTGTATCTTGCGCAGCCTACACGAAATGTGAAAACGGGTGAGATGTTCGATATCTAAACAAAGCACGTAAGCTCGACAGGTCTACTCGCACCTCGGATGGGCTCTGGTTTGGAATATAACACATATCAATTCAGCAATAGACAATAGTAATCCTTTTAAAAACATCACGACGGGCTGAACTTGCCTGTTGCGACGGACGGCGACCAAGACGAGCACGACAAGAACAAGGCAGACGGAGACGGCGGACACGGCAGCGATAAGGGAGGTCGGTAGAGCGGGTTCAGAATCTCTCTCCGTCGCGACAGCTCCCTGCCCGGGTGGTGCCAACGGCGGCGGCTCGCCGTCTTCGATATCGGGTGCCAGTAAAGGCGGAGTGTCCTCGTTGGGTGACGAGATGCCCTGCTCACCCAGAGTCGCCTCTGCCCTGGCGCCAGTTTCCAACTGAGTAGCCGGAGCACCCGCCCGGCCGATCTCTCCAACCTCCTCACGCATTTCCTCCAATATATCATTCTCGGCAATATCATTAGCGGAACTCGCCATAGCAATGCTCGTCGACTCATCATCGTCGCTTGGTAGCGAGCCCACGACATCACCCGCGCTGCCTAACGTCTCACCATCACCTCCATCGTCGTTGAAGACGACACCCGAACGCGAAAAGTCCGTCGCCACAACGACGGCTGGGGCCGACACCACCTTCACTTCCCCATCAGTTACACCTTTGTCGACACCAAATTGAGACTGTATGTCAGTATCACTGCAAGGGTGCACTCGTCAGTGCAATTTACCGATGTAAAATGTAAGAAATATGATATGGTGAGGGACTGACGTGCAATGACGGAATGTTACTAGCCCAGATTAAACGACGATAGGAAGGGCGAAAATTCAATCGGCCACGCACCCCAGGCTTGAAGAATCGGCAAAACTTCCGAGAGAAATACCTCGATCAGCTCCTCAGACGCGGCCTGAGACGTTAAGGTGCCCTGTTGTCGCGGCAGCAGAAATAATATTCTTTCTCAACCGTCAGCTTTTCTCGGATCGCTGGCTCTCGCACCGGATCGCTGGCTCTCGGATCGCAAGACTCGAAGATATACAAAGAAAATAGCTTAACACAGTCATCCACAAAGCAGGCAGAGGGGGGGCTGAAGAGGTCAGAACTGACCGTGCGGACGGCAGCGGTGACGTGAACGGTCTCGTGATAGGTGATGAGGGAGCCGAAGCGATACTTTTGCAGCAAATGGCGGAGACGGATGGAGGGCGCCGGCAGCCACGCCTGCAGTTATTCATCGACATGACGTAGTTCAGTCGAGTTCCGAAATTAAAGTTGGAAGTTAGAAAGACGGTAACGTGGTAACACAAAAGTTAACACGATTGCATCTGTCGGGCTCGACGCTCGCTCCCCCTACCTCCTCGGGGAGTTCGGGGAACGGCTGAGGGTCGACCGAGTACTTCAGGAACACGTCCTCCGGAAGGACCGATTTCATCGAGGCAGCGACAACGTCGTGCACCCCCGTTTGGCGGTTCTCCGTCCAGGGCAGTAGGCCGCGGCCGACGATATCGAACTGCGCGGTGACGGTGACGGGGATGCCGGCGGGGGGAGGGGGCGAAGGCGGGGAGGGTGGGGGAAAGGGGGGCGGGGAAGCTGGGACGGGGGGTGGGGAGGGGGGCGTCGGGGGTGGAGAGAGAGGTGCGGGAGGTGAGGGGGGAGGTGGGGGTGAAGGAGGCGATGGCGGCGACATGGGAGGAGGTGGGGAAAGGTTGAGTGTGGTGAAGTTGGCGCTGACGGCCTCTCCAAAGGTGCCGTCGAGGTTTTCCAGCTGAGTCGATGGACAAGGGCAGACAAGGGCAGAGTCTCTGTCAGGTCCAGCATTCACAAAAGGGCGATAGATGTGAAGAAGTAGCGACATTTGTTAAGCATGTCTTCGAAATTTTTCACATGAGAAGGTAATGCATTTATCAATATGTGATATATATGACACGTCTTGTATGTTCGTCTTGTATGATCCAAGGACATGATCGAACTCAAGCAATGAACTCATCACACGTCGATAAATATTAACATTGACCTCGAATTATTGTTTTTGATTATTGTTTTTGAGTGCACAATGTCACCGCCAAATGTGAATTGGTACGTATGCAATCAAAAATGCATTCGCGTCAATTATTCTACCGACTCAGAAGTAAGATTTATCTATATATCTGAGATCCATTGTGCATTTACACCAAATTGGAATCGCCCCCCCTCACAAAAACTATAAGTTTGATCCAAAACTCTCCAAACGTAGGCATTTCACGCACTTCACTAAAGTTGACGCTGATATGTAACTTTCTTTGTTGAGTTGATATGCGTCCTGAATCGTTGTCAATACGCCCCGCTGATGGGGCAGTAGTCGCTAACTAATAATGCTAGCGACCGGCAACAGGGAAAAGGAAACCCACCACAATGTGGACTTGGTAGTCTGCCCCAGGCTTCAGGCCAGTGATGCTGAAGCGACCGAAGCGCAGAGGCTCCTGTGTGAAAAAAGGGCAGGGAGTTTCGTCATAATCATTCGTTTTTGTCCATTGTGTGGAAAATATAACAAAATGAGGAATAGCTCGAACGCGAACAGAAACCTTCAAGCAAACACGAGAAAACAAGCCTACTGGCTCCACGACAATGGCGGGGGTGGGAGCCGTACCTTGTATGCGTCCACGTCTACAGTAGTGATCGAGGCCTCGTTCAACTGAAGCATTTTGCGGCCGTATGTGTAGCGGTCGGCCCAGGGGGCGATGGGCTTGGGGCGGTCGACGCCCAACGAACGCTGCGTCACGTTTGACGGAGGGGAGGGCGGCGGGGGTGGTGACATCGGGGGCATGGCTGGGACCGGCGGAGAGGGTGGTGGCGGCGGCGGGGGCGGGGGAGGTGGCGGGGGTGCCTGCAGTTCCGACAAACCACAATTGTGCACACTTCGGTCGACAATCATTTACAAAATCCGAAATGGTACATCACATATCAATAAAAGAGGAGGTGTAAAAGACGGAGAGCAATGAAGTGGAACAGGCACTGCTAATTCTACCAATTTCATCCTTGTTACATCAGACTTTATTTATCAATATCTCTTTTGGCATAATGAAATTACTTAAACAATGTTTGTCCCTCGCGTCATTTTGAATTAATGGGCGAGTTATTCGCTATTTCAGACATTCATTTTGCCACGGGTACCCTGACAAATTATAATAAGTAGAAATGAGTATAGCTTGTATTTAAAATAGCTAATTATAGCTATTAGTATATAGTATATAGCTATTTGTATACCCATAAGTATATAGCTTCTACTTCAAATACTATTGGTTCTTAGGGGGAGGGGCATCAGAAATTGCATTTGCGACGGGTCCACTTACCAGCGAGGTCCGCACCACAGCGCCAGCCACGGGACAGGCGAGCTCCAGGGCTCGGAGGCCGAGTGGAGGGGCGTCCAGAGGGGTGAAGGCTACAGACGCTCGAACAGCAGGGCCCATGCCCTCACTCAAGGGGAAAGGGTATTCGACGGGCGGCGTCCCGAGCAGGCGCAGATAAGCAGCGCGGCTGCAAGACGGATCTTTCGCATACTCGACAATCGCCTCCGCTGTCGGCAGTGCGCCTAAAAGGGACACGCAGGATAAAACATCCGCTGTCAATGAAAGCAGCAGTAGTCGCGCCTTCCCATCTTATCTCATATCTGCATTTGCGAATGCCTATTGTCTCTTCCGAGAGCCAGGTGTGACTCGACTGGGCAATATGCAAGCTACAGAAAACAGAAACTACAATGCCAGACTGCACAGTGCAAGGCCTGGGATTACCTCGAGTTAGGACGTTGTCGGTGACGACAATGTACGCCGCGGTTTCGTAATTGGTCGCGACTTGCACACGCACGGCTGACGGGGCGAGGCAGACGGGGGTCAACCGCGCGTTCGGCGGCAAGGACAGTAAAAACAGCGTCAGTGAGAGGGGCGTCCGAAATGAGACAATCGCAAATTCTTCAGAGCAAATGCGTATGAGCGACAGATGGAAGCAGGGTCCGCGGCGGGGTGGTACGGGGCGAACCGTCTGGGGTGATGTTAGTGACGGTCGGCTTCCTCTCCAACCTGGCGAGTGGGAGATCGAGCGGCGGGAGAGTCGCGAGGGGGGCGGCGGGAGACGGCGGTAGCTCCTCTTCGGGCTCGGCTGTCAAGGGAAGGTTGCGGGCAGCGTCGGAAGGTAGCCCCTCCAGTGTCTCATAGGCAGTGGTCGTTACGGGCTGTGTCGTCAGATCAACACCCTCGTCGACTTCGTCCACTGCTTCGACAGTAACAACCCCAATCGCCTCCACCACAGACTCAGTCCCTTCTTCCTCTTCCATTCTCTCCTCATCAACGACACCTGCCTCCTTATTCGACTCCACCCCAGCGTCCCCCATTACCTCCTCGACAGCGGGAGTGACCACCTCCACCTCCATCTCCACGCCGACCTCGACCGTTTCCGCACCATCGACTCCAACCACGGTGGTAGTGAAGGGTACATCATCCACTGCTTGTTCAAAACCTTCGACGACGCCAGCTATCACCTCAGCGCCAGCCCTAACTCCCCTACTCTCGTCCTCAACCTCGACGACAAACCCATCCGTCGCTGGAGCTTCCGCTGCGCCATATTCCCTAACATCTTCCCCTTCCACTCCTTCTTCGTTACTTTCCTCGCCAAACCTCGGCTCACCCTCTTCTCCGTCAACATCCAGCGTTTCCTCACCCGCCCCAACGACACCCTCCTCCTCCCCCATCCTCGGATCCTCTACCACCACTACGCCTTCTCCTGCACCCCATATGATGTCACCATCACCTGTCGCAGCCGCCCTACCATCCCCCTCGCCCGCGGCCGCCTTCTCTTTATCCACACCTTCTTTTACCGCCGTCATCTCGGCGCTGTCGTCGACATCTTGACTGATCTCCTCCCCAACTGCGAGATTACGTTCCACAGAATCAAGCCCATCGACGCCCGTGCCCGTCGCCACAGGTGTTGAGACGATATCGACGGCCACTCCGTTCGCCTCCTCTTCGTCAGTTGGCGGCGTAGTCTCCTCGGCGCCGACATCAACCATCCCTTCGCTCGGCGGTTCGGTCTGCAGTAGCCGTTTGGCCAGTCTTCTGTCCATGAAAGGAGGGGACGGCGGAGCGTCTTTCGCATTGGGCTTTTTCCCGGTACCCCACCCCTCGAACATTATGGTCAGGTCGATGGTCGCGTACTCCTCCCCCTCCTCCTCAGTACTCGCGACTCGGGCGCCGTCTGATCAACGAGGAACCCCACGGCGCGGTGGCGGCAATGTCGAGGGGTTAAAAAATCAGTCGAATTGAAGTTTGGTGCTACCTTATTTACAAACAAGAATATTTTCCGTGCCTAAACGGTACCATGTATCCGTAGCGGTGCAGCTTTACGGCTCAAACAACGACCGCAGGGCGAGGGGGGTCGCGAATACCGACGGTGCGTCTTGTCAACGACGGCGTCTCTTGCAGACGACGACCCCTGCCTGATCACCACGCTAACGACAACAATAGACCTAAGCAGTGAAGCTATCCGTGGAAGAAGCTGTAGTATTTGCCAAATCATTCACGTGGTCGTGAGTGAGGGTGACAAAGGTCACCGAACAGGCGAACGGCGTGCCCGATGCAGGAGTGCGATGGTGGTTACGCGTCTGGGGGTTCGTAATCAGTCGCTTTCGTTGACCGACGTGGCAGACTCTCCCGCGGAAAATAGTTAAACATATGGCCCCGGCCCGCGTCAAGACGGGCCCGTGTGCCGATGGAGACGAAAGCGGGTTGATATTTGTTGTTTTTCAGGGTGTTACCTTGCTTCACTGCAGCCGAGGCAGATGCTGCCACTGAAGCCAGCAAAAGTGCAAGCAGTGCCGTTTCGCGGATCACGCTCCGCGGCGGGCGCGTCATGGTGCACAGGTCGTTCTATACTCCCTCCAGTCGGCCACTCCGCCAGTGGCACTAGATCACCCCTCAAACAGGAAATATCAGTGCCCAGTGTGCCGCGTCTTTTCTTCCTGCGAGCTTTTAATGGCTGTCGGCGAGCGAGCGACAGGACAGGTTTGAAACTGGTTCTCGCTGATCGCGAAGTCTCAGTGTGACCATCGGTCGATGAGAGTTGAGAGTCGTCGCTCACACGATACTGACGCGCTGAGGGATACTGTCGCTATGTACAGTACTCGCTACGGATATACAGTATATGTCGTTCGCTCATCCGAACCGTCATTTCCTTTTCCTGTAATCCAGATTTATTTTCATCCGAACCGACGAATAACGGCTGCTTCATAAAATGGTACCAGTACCTGTACGTGTAATCCTTACGACTTCCTCAGTGAAGCAGCTGCTCTTCGCCAACCTGATTACTGATTCCGGGTCATCGGGAATCCTTACTATCGCCAGGTCCTATTATAGTTATCACTTATCCCTCTTGGTCGCTCTTGGTCCCTCTTGGTCGCCAGGTCCTACAAGGATTGTTTACGGACTTATCCAAGTAAGGAGCATTGTCGTGTATTTCGAACGGTTAAGCCTTGTCATGTCCGTAAAGATATATTTTTTTAATCCAAATTGTGATTTTTGGCCGGGCGGAAAGCTACAGACCAGAGCTTTCTAGGGATATATTATTTGCAAAATAATTATGTGTTTTGAGTGGGCTAGCTAGGCCCGGCCAAAGAGTGGAAGGTAGGGTGTCAAAAAAACGGGCGACTTCGTAAATTTGGAACATTCTCCAACGTGTCTCCAAAGGCCCGGTATCACTTGCCCGGGCTTGACATTCGCAACCATGCACGCCACCACCGGGCAGGCAATGGTGCTATCGACCGGCAAGAGCGAGGTCTACGGGCAAAAGGCATTCAAAAAATGTTAGTTACGCCTCCCAACGGTGCGGCAATACGCACGCGAGCCACTACGCGGTTGACAGTTGCGGTTGATTGCTTCAGCTCTCTCTCGCATTCTTGCACTATCACCGTCACGACAACGGCGGACAACGCATCCGCATATGCATGGACCGTTGAGGTGAAAGCCACTTGAACGCTTCCCTTGCATGTCGCGTATCTTGCCTCTAGGCTCGTCAATGCCACGTCGCAGGGGTCGTGAATGTCTTGCATGCTTGCTTCTTCCTCCTCGTCAACCTCCTCCACCTCGGAATCTACGTCCTCAACTACCATCATTGCCGATGTTTCTCGCAACTTCTGAAGGTCCGCTTCCTTCGCTCGCAGGTTGGGCCGCCAATCACAGATGTCGAGGAGTGCCCCTCGAGCCCTCTCCATGGCTTGGGTGGCCATGCCTTTTGCGTTGTTGCGGTTGCCTTCTCAGCAACAAGAGCATCGTCAACAACTTCAACATTGTGCCCTTGTTGTTGCGTACCCTATCTCGGCAGCGCCTTCCACGCCGAACTCCGTTCTTGCCCATTTCCTTTCGTACTACGGACGAGAACGACGAGCACGAATAGGGAGAAAAGTAGGGACACGCACAGGGGGTCGAGGCCGAGAGCATAGGTCAGCCTCGATCGAAAGGGCGGTAAACGCCGCGCGATCGCCGCGTCGGTGCCTCGCCACAATGACAAGATGCACCTCACCACTTGCACAAGGTTCCTTACTATTACAGCGCCGATAGGTGTGGGCTAGAGCAAGTCGGCGCCCCTTGCGGGCGCCTAGTTGCTGCACCAAAAAGACTATGAGCGGGTCGGCAGGCGATTTGACACACGCATCTCCCATCTTTCCCCATGTATAACTCACTCGTTTAAAATCGTATGAAGCCGGTCTAAGGCTCTCCGAGCATCCCGAAAAGTGTACCTTTCTCGTCATAGGTTCAAAATTTGAATTTGACATTTCTACAAAAGTTATTGCTACTTTTCGAAAACATTGTTCCAAGTTCCTAGTGCTCCAAATTACCCATATTCCTCCTTACTGCATGTTGCTACTTCTACTTTATCGTGGGCAACCAAATTGCGCACCTCGTATGATACGATCTTTGATATAGGCGGGTTTTCGGAATCGGATCACGTGGTGTTGACTACCACACTAAACCAAGACCTTTCTATTACGTTGGGCCCGATGTCGAGTTGGTGGTATCTCCGGTTCACAATGCGGTAGCGCCCGCTACCCAGTTGACTTGCCTACAACTTCCGACTCCCGATGCTCTCACTCGCTCGGGAGATCCTGGGGGCCACATTCAACGGGTCATTTCGCGCATTTTCCGTGCCCGGGCCTACCTTGACCTCTTGGTGTTTTGCAGACCATCACCACTGGACTATGTGAGGTTGATTTTGGGCACGGGTCGCGGGGCTTTGGCTCTCTTTTTCGCTTCATGTGAGTCTAGTTTCAAGGTGACATCCGATTGATATACGATGGCACGGCGCCTGCCGGCGGCGCAGCGGCGGCGGCCCAGGAGAGGGGTGTGCTCGCACGCCCGTCGGCATCCCCTCACCTTCCCGTGGTGGGCGCTGGAAACCCCGTAGCCGTGTCAGGCCTAGCACGGTAGGGGGCTAAGAGGGCCAACAACGCGATCCGCGGGATTGGCAGCTGTCAGGAAAGCTTTGTACATCGGGCTTTTGAATAAACAATTTCTATGCAATACCGGCGCCAAGATCTCCCGCTTGACCCGTCCAATATGTTCTTTCGTGGTCAGATACTAATGGATACGACCCTACTTTGGGGGGGTGGGGCTTGTACCTCAAATCTATCAGGGTTTGCTTACGGGGGTCTGAATCGGGGAGGTTGGCTAGCAACATTTGTTTTTGCGAAATGTTGTTCTTGGTGTCAGTTACATTCGCATGTTGCTGCATCACGATGCGGTGTTGACCTAGCTCTACCGTCAAACCTGACAGCGCCGACGCAGCTGAAGCTAACTCGCCATCTGTCGGGTCCTCACTGCCTGTAACTTGTGCTTGACTAGAGGAATTCCCGCAAACGTCCTCCGCATCACCCTCCCTCAGCCGCTTGCGGCTGCGCTCACGCGACGAGGCTCGGGAAGTGTTACCGCCCTCTCCGCGACCAACGGGGCGATGGCTGCATAATGGACAATGAAATGACTAAATGCGTATAGTTGTTGGACATTGATGAGGCGGGGTGGGAAGGGACAAGGGGCAGGGGGGGCACTCACAGAAGGCAAGCGGCTTGCAGACAACTTTCTGCAAGAGGGCCGTATCGCTGCAAGCACGCCAAGAACTTGTCAGTGAATTCTGCGGGGGCTTGCTATGGCTCACCCTCTTACTTCCTGCCGAACTTGAGGTAGTATTGCTGCTTCACCTAGTCCATAATACTCTGTGCTGCACATGTGCATGTGGGGAAGCAACCATCAGGATCAAGAAGCTCCAAATACAAGGGGGTTACCCTTTTCAGAATCTCCCGCTTCAAGTTGTCAGACTGTTGCAGCATAGCTCCTCCAGTCCTCCATTGACCCGAATACGCTTGCTATCGTCGGGCGTGGGGCTGCCGCTGTGCCACATGCCCGTCCGCGTCACGTCGTCCACCTTCGCAGGATACTCCTTGACCGCCCAAGCTTGGCGATCGAGTGTTTGCGACTCCACTTGCCGCTCCGTTGCAGCTACGCAAGCGTCGAACACTGCTAGGCACTCCCCGACCTTCCACTGCGGGACAATATTTTTCCCCGCTTGGTTGGGTTTCGGAGGCTTGGAGGCCTTGGCGGGCGGAAGCTTCTTGCCGGCCTTCGTCTTGGCGGCAAACTGTTGGACACCGCCTGCGTCGCCGCCTTGGGGGAGATCTCCGCCAACGTCTTCGTCCTCATCCCCCTCCGACGCTCCACCGGACACGTCAACGACGTCGTTGAATAGGAGTTGGGTCCGAGGGCCTACGCCCGAGGAGGGCGTCTGGCCCGGGGAGGCCGCCAGTGGAGGCCCGGCGGGAGTGGCGGGCGGCGCCTTATCGCTAGCCCCGCCATCGCCAATATCAGCACGCGCGACTGCGGCTCCTCTTGGTTGGCCGCCGGGGCTAGGGTCCGCAGCCCTTCCCTCCATAGCGCGGGAGAGGTGGAAGAGGAGGGTACGGTACGGTACCATAGAGCGTTTGGTGGCGAGGAGGGTACGGACGGAACAACGGTGGAACGCGGGCGTTGGAGCTGGCGATGGTCATCCGGGAAGCAGCGCCAATAATGGGCGCTCGCCCGCCGTCGACCAGCCATATGCCAGTCGAGCCTTCCCGGGGGGTGAGGCACGACATGACACATGCCGATGGTCGGTCGCAAGCGGAGAAGCGGTTAGGTGAGGCGGCGGCGATCCTCAGGATCAGCCGCCGCCGGAAAGCCATGTAAGGAAGGGTTTTTTGGAAACTAAAAATAATGTCCGTACCCGGCGTCGAGCCATTCGGGAAGCAGCACCAAGGTATGGCGATCACTGTCGGACCCCTACGTCGCTAAGCTACATCTCCCAGGGGGAGGAGTACGCTTGGGCGGCAAGGAGGTTAGTCGCGACGGGGGGGGCGACACGATTTTGATTAACTTCCGCACCCGCGGCCCGAAGGATCCGGCTACGGTGACATGCCCTTCTCCTTTTTGATACCCACTACCGTTTGACAAACCAATACATATATAATGTGAGCCCGGGTGAGCGCGGAGGCCCAGACTCGAAACGAGGCTGCTCGGTGGACGCGCGATCAAAGGGGGAAGGGTACGGGAGCAGGTCGGACTACCATACAGATACCCGGGTACCATAGAGAGAAAATACGTAGAAATGAGCGGGAAAAATCCAGACGCGGAGGCAGAAGCGCGAGTTTTTCTTTTTGTCAGTGTGTCTCTGTCGAAGCGAAGCCGTAGAGCAAGGTCTTAAGTTGTTGACGTGAAACACTAGGCGTAAGCGTACTGTACCTCGTAATTTCAATATGTAATTGTGTTTCCCAATTTGCTCTTCGACATAAAAAGGTCCAAGTTGTCGATCACGCAGCTTTCTGTTAGGCTGTCCACGAAAGAAGAGGTTCTTTGTAGCAATGGTCTCCTCGAACGAAGTGTGGGGCTGTCGACGGTTCTGAACGTGCTTGCATCTCATCTTTGTGTAGCTGTAACACCGAGCGTACTAAAGTGTGTACCAATTGTAGTAATCTTAACCGTTGTGTCGCATCTTGCGAAACCAAAATTGAAGATCGTATACTTAAGAGTAGGTGAGGGGGCTCTTCAGGAGAGAATCCAAAGTTGGCCTCGAAGGGTGTGTGCTCAATTCCTAGCGCACGAGTAGCACGCAAATTATATTTGAGGCAACAAGTATGTCCAATTAGATCCGTCGTAGCAACAAAAACAACGTAGAAGCTGCTGAAACGTGATGTCGACGCGCTCCGTTAGTCCATTTGTTTATGGGTGTCGACTGGAAGACATGTTGAGTCGCGTTCCACGGCGTCTCCAAAGTGTTTGCCAGAAGCCATTGACGAATTTCGGGTCGCGATCACTAACCATCAGTGATAGTGCTTGGGCAGTCCGTTTAACCGATAGACTCCCTATGAAAACAAGTTAGCAGTTTCCTCTATTGTTGCGCTTCTCGTGCACGGTAATAAATGGGCCATTCGTGTTAGATGATCGACCATAATCAGCACATTGTCAAAACTGTTGCTCATAGGTAAATATGTTAAGTAGTCAAGACCAACTGTGTGCCACGGTCTGGGTGGAATATGTAAAGGGTAAAGAGTCGCAGCCATTTGTGGTTGAATATTTGCTCGTCGACATACGACGCAGCGCTCACATAATTTTTCACATCTTGGCGAATTCGTTTCCGCCATAATGTGTCGAGTGCTTTAGCAAGTATGCTAGCAACTCCTCTGTGACTAATTGACGAAATGTCGTGCAACTTTGCGATCAATCTCAGTCGGAGCTCAGAGTTCCGCTGGACAAAAAGGTGATCGAGACGCCAAAAGTACCCAACTCATGCTTCTTTCAGGCTGTCTTACGTCCACTCACCCTCGTCCCCATAAAAAGAGTCTTGGGAGTACCCCTCGCGAATGAGATCAGCGAACTCATGATTCAACCACATCGCGTTAACATTCAGTAGTTTTAACTGCGCGTCTTCTAACAACGGCTTGGACTTCCGTCGTAATTCTTCATATGACACACTGGTTTCGGAGCTCTTTGGTCGACGCATGCTTTCGCCGTTGGTAGATTCGTTCGGCGTAGCCTTAATGATTTGAAATGGCTTCTGTTGGACCTAGTAATTACGTGGCGGTCGTACTGCTTGTTGGAGGTTCCAAAGCCTCGGACATTAAGCTCGTTCTTCAACGTGAACGTCGCATTGGTAAAATTTAGTTTCCTGCCGGTTCGGTTTTACCTAACGAAGAGCATGTCAATTCTGCCGATCGTGAATTACTTGAGGGAATTGGCCTTACTTTGACCCCTCATGACTTAATCTGATTGAGTAACAATCCGGTTCGAGTGCCATTGCCTTAAGGCAAATATCAGCTCGTTTACGTCTTTTCATCATCTCTTCTAGTACCTTTCGTGGCGGCTAACATACGTACTCATGCAAAGCTTGTGCAAGCTTGTGCTGCTACTGCTCAATCGACGATTAATCATGATGGTACTTACATTGCTCCGGCTACGATTGACATTCACGGTCTGTCTCTTACGCCGACTAAGATTGGGTTACTTCATGCGATCATTCGTAAGTTCGAGTTACTTTACTTTGACTACGTAGCTCGACGGAAGACTTTTCGTCGAGCGGTGACTACTAACCATCTGCTATGTCACGAGACAGTTTCTTACCGGGACAGTTACCGAGACGGTTTCTTTTTTACTTTCGTTTTTCAGCTGTCGACTATGGTCATATGTGGATGTTTATCAAAGGCTCTAAAAATAATGTGGCAGTTGGCATTCTGAGAGCTAGCTGCGGGCACAAACCTATTTTGTTATGCTTGCTTCTGATATTTCAGTAAGTGGAAATGTTGATGGAGGAAGAGTGCAAAGATCATTGACTGTTTAACAATAGATTGTATTTGAACAAATGAATTAGTTAAATGGTTGTGTCACCTCCCTCTAATGCACTAGGCTTAAATAGCCTTCGCCTAGTTAGATTGCATATGCTCTCGTCTGATCTACGTGTCAGGTGCTAGGGCTCTCCAAACGTCGCCAATCATACTAGCGACGCGTCTTGTCTAGCATTGGAATTCTCGTCGAGCATTGAGAACTTCATTCGGCGCGTCGTGTAGACGGTTAGACTGACTGTGCGTATTGTACGTACTTGGAGGTAATGCTAATATAGTGCGCATCATTGCCCTTTGCTAAATTGCAGTAGCGGCGTACCCACGATGTACGTCCTTCCGATGGAAAAGCACGAATTGGAATTAGTAACGAGTACATGTACAATGTCATGCAATGTACCGTTTTAGGACTTTACTCGTCACAAGAGAGTATTGTTGCGATAAACGGTGGGGCTACTAGTACGTGTCCACCATACTGTGTTTGGAAGCGAATGTGGTGAGGGTACGGGCGGGTAGACACGCGGAGAGTTGTAAGGTCGCATTACTATTCTCCTGCAAACTGCCGAGAATGATGGTTTTATGAGAAAACTTGTGTATCCCATCTTGTCGAAGTTCAACGCGGTGTGCGATTCGTGACGAGAGATGTGAATATGATAGTGTAACACGCGGAGGTCTACAATAAGGTGAGTTAAGACGGGTGAAGGTCCCAAGTGCGGATGGTGTGCGTGCTGTCGGAACGCGATTGCGAACTAGCATGGGGTTGCGGCGACTAGATTGATCGACATGCACAGCGGGAGGAAGGAGGAGGACGTATATCTACGATTTGTTTACATGAGGGGGTAGGGCGGTGTGTGCAGCGGTGTCGGCTGGTGGTAGTGAGGTGGGGGAGCGAGGGTCGTCGAGATACGCCGTGTAGTCGGCGGTTAGTGATACCGAGCGGAGTGTGGGGTCGAGCAGGGCAAGAGGCAACGCGACATGCCATTCAATAGGTGTAACTGAGATGGCGTGATGCTGGGAGGTGATGGTCGCTTGGGGTAGAAGGTGGGGTCGTGGTGAAATGAAGTTGACGGTGGGTAATGCAAGGGGTGTGATCGTACTTGAAATATATATATTTTCAGAAAAAGTGACATTTTTCGTTTTATAGAACTATTGGTGATGGTCCTTAGTCTGCAACACTGCGGGGGGAAAGCGTTTAGAGAAAAGAAATCGCCCAAAGCTAGGGCATATGCAAAGGAGTTAACAACATAGGCTAACGGGAGGGGATGTGGGGTGTTTTCCCGAGTCGCACCGTGTGTAGGTATGGGCCGATAGCACAAAGGACGGTCCGCCGACGGAGTAGGGCTACGAGCGAGGTAGTCTACAAGGATGTAAACAACAATCGATATGGTTATGGGTTTGGGACATGACGCTGAGGCAAGGATGGTCAGTGCATGGGTTAAGAAAACGGTGTGAGTAGGAGGAAGATTTTTTTGTGGCGGACAATATGCATGCTGGTCCTTGAGGCCGCAATTGACCCGGTCTGTGCAATAGAAGAAGGGTTGCGCATGAGGACATGTTTGTGTGTGTGCGTGTGTGTGTGTGTGTGTGTGTGTGTGTGTGTGTGTGTGTGTGTGTGTGTGTGTGGTGGGGGGACTTCGAGAGAGGGGGTGACATGTTGTTGGGAGAGGGGAGGTTTAGCGGAGGTTGGACGTTGAAGTCTTGACTAGTGGCTTGTGGCTTTCGAGTGTTGGACGTAAGTTGGCTGCTCACGGCCATGCCATGGTTGACCTCGGCGACGAACGAGAGGTAGAGGGGCGACGGACGAGAACGTATGGACGCTCAAAAGGGCGCGTGGGATTGCGCCCATGTGGATGTATTTATTTTTTGGCGACCTTTGTGGATCCGGAGGGGAGTTAAGTACTTTAAGCGTATTTTGTATCGGGTTTAAATGTGGTGGCAGGGAAGTTGTTAGGGGGCGATATTCAAAATTATGGTGCCTGCGCTTTTGAGAGTATAGCGTTTTGTGTGTTTACGGATCCATTGACGTGGGTGAGTTGCTCTCGTTCAGGAAGAGGTGGGGGGATCCAGCGCTATAGCGGGGCATATGCCCACCTTTCTGTCGCTCATGGGGTGGCCAAATCCGGAGCTAAGACGATTGGGTTGCATGATGTTCTATGGCAGCTCCGACCCATCCCGGGTGTAAGTTGGTCATGAGTAATTTAGTAGTAATTTGGAGTTTATTACGGTGTTAGGTGACGGTGGATAATATGTTTTCTGTGAGGGCATTTGTAATGGAAGTGGAGATGGCGACAAG
Organism: Tetraselmis chui; assembly: GCA_026401115.1. Taxonomy (NCBI): domain Eukaryota; kingdom Viridiplantae; phylum Chlorophyta; class Chlorodendrophyceae; order Chlorodendrales; family Chlorodendraceae; genus Tetraselmis; species Tetraselmis chui. Next base: position 22,375 of record JAPMLY010001657.1, read on the forward strand.
TGCGACATAGAGGGGGGGGTGGCGCTGCGCTTGGCCATGGCGTCATTGACGTGTTTGGCTACCAAGGTTGCAAAGGCACGGGCGTCCTACGGTGTGGGCCGCACAGGGTGGGGTGGTAGTGGTCGAGTGTTGAACGCTCGATGTTACAAGATCATGGTAAAAATCTGCGCGAAAGGTACGCTGTAGGGAAGCATCCCATCTCGACGGGCGTCAAGACCTGAGATGAGGCTGTCCGTGACATGACTCATCGATGCGTTAAGGTTGGAGAGGGCAGTTGCAAGTAGAAGCTTCTCAGAAAAAATCTGCGAACTATTGTCGTTAATTTCGCGGAAAGAATGAACTAAACGTGGTAAATTGCTGTCTCTCGGTTCATAATCTAGTTGTGACTTCATGAATTTGTGTAAAAGTCAAACCGTGCGACTAATCCCTCCATGGTGTAGCTCGTCCAGAAATGCCCTCAAGGCGTATGATCCTAGGGAGTCGTGCGTGCATAAAACGGGATCTTTCTCGAAGTTAAGGACGTTGTTGAGTGCTCTCCCATGACCATTCCTAGTGTACCGAAAAGGCGATGTTGGAAGTGGTGGTATTGAACGTTCTCGACGGCGTTTGGTGGCGGTAGTCCATCAAGCATACGCTGGCAGATGGGGCTTACCGCGTGGGGATAATCACTAGATTTGCGCTTGTATGTCGGGAAGTCCTCGTAATAATATGTAACACAGGGGCGGGGATACGGATTGACTTACCAAGGTCAACGTACAAGCCCCGTGGAAATTGTAGTCATGCCCGTGCATGGGTCCGTGCTCTTGTTGCATCGGCGAGAACCCGAAAGGTTGTTGGTGCTCAACTCTTCCCGGCATGTAACCTCCCGTCCTTTGTGGGTAGGGTGGTGTGACTAGCTTTGTTATGTAACAATACATTACATGACTTGTACATGTACTCGTTACTAATTTGATCCGTACTTTTCCATCGGAAGGACGTACCGTGGTTACGTCGCCATTGCAATATAGCTCGAGGGTATTGTATTGTTAAAAAAAGTTCTTACAAGAAAAAGCAGTGGAGGCCACCAAGCAAAAAGAAGAAAAGAGGAAAAAACCTACGCCCGAGGAACAGAAAGGCATGCCACAGCACCATCACTGCCCTCCTGAAAAGCGTCGCGGAGATAGGAACCCAGAGTGCCATGAAGTTTAGGGTGTTGTATTGTGCTATTCTACCATTACCTCCTGGTACGTACAATACGCACATTTAATCTAACATGCAACACGACGCGCTAGTATGATTTCCTCATACAAAGAACCCGCGTCGCTACTTTATTCAGACCGTTATGGGAGCCCTAGCGCCAGCCACGAGGACCACCCGAGAGCAGGCGAAAGCTAGTCAGACTAGACCTATCTAAGCCTAGTGCATTGGAGGGAGGTGACACACACAATTTACCATTTCCTTGTTTAATTGCATTACAATGTTAACTCACTGAACATCTAGACATCTCCAATCTTTCTTCATCTCCACTTTCATCTGCATTGACAACATCAACAAGCAATAGCATATATTAGTCATCAGTTAGCTTGAGAGGCAAACAACCACAATGGCGACTCCTTCACTCCCGCTCGCTATAGCATGCGTCGCAGTTTTGTTGAGATGTACATGGCTGACTCGGAGTCGCTGCATGCGCGCTATTGCTTTGATCTCGTCCTTAGCCGAGCGAAATGTCGGGTTCGACATGCAAGTGGAAGGTACTATATTTGTGTGGTCGTGCATAGTTGCCCCGTTGGTTGCGGTGTTGTGTGTTCAGTCCGTTGGCGGCGGTTGTGATGGCTAGCTGTCCGCTAGGTCGGTTGGCGAAGCTGTTTGTGGCTCCCCTATGTATGTCCCGGTCTCCCGGAAGATGAAAATAGTTTTTTGTCTAGCGCATGGACATGCGTGATACTCGTAAGTTACGAGGGGCCATAACCTAATATTGGAGCATGGTGAGACGACGGCAGGTGCATACCTGGGGCTACCGCCCAGGCCCCCCCGCCACTAACGTCGACCCCACAGAACCCACAGCCACATACCCAAGACACGGCTTCGCTGACGACCTCAGCCTCGCCACGGGCTCGACCCCCAACATGACCATCCAGCTCAGGAAACTCTCCCTCTTTAGCGCTTACACGGGCATGACCGTCAACATCCGCAAATGCTGCATCACCGGCGCCCTATGGCGCACAAGCAACGCCCTCACCCTCGCCAACACTACCCTCCTCGCATCCCGCCTGCAAACTCAGTTCATCACCCTCAACTCCACCCCGGCCCCCATTCCCTCCATCGGCCCCACGGACACATACCGCGTCCTAGGGGTAGAACTGAACACCTCCCTCACCTTCACCAAACACTGGCACGAACTAAAACGTACCACAACATCCCTCATCACCACCCTTTCCACGTCCCCACTAACACAATCCCGCAGAATCAGGGTCATCCGTGGACTCCTCATCGGAAAACATTTCACCCTCCAGCTCGGCCTCTTCACCGACTCCCAACTCGACACTCTCGAAGGACAAATCTGCCGCGCACTCCGCTCCGCCGTCTCCTCGGTATGTAACCTTCCCCGCACCGTATTGAACCATGCAAACACAGTTAGTGTGGAAGATAACGTACTCAAACGTAGTTACAGTCACAGTCCCGCAAACGGAACAGTTACAGCGACAACCAGCCTACAGGCGTGGTGTCGGGACAACAGAAGTGTTAGAGCTGTAGCCTAGCGACAGCTCTGTACCGAGTCAAACAGTTTATCGGTATGTCCGATCTAGACATGTACTAATCATATCTAGAGTAGCTTACAGTAGCTATCTGCAACTAATACGTATGCGGTATTACTTACAACACTCCCCCTGAAGGTAGCTACGGGATGAAGCGTTGCATTGGGTCTTGTCCTCCAAGGATCGCACTTCGGTGTCGTGCTAGTGCAGGTCCTGGGAGGGGTTTAGTGAGCATGTCAGCCACCATCTGGTCAGTGGGGAGGTACCTCAACTTGATGGTCCCTTGCTCCACGTGGTCTTTGAGAAAGTGCCACTTCAGGCCGATGTGTTTAGTCTTCTCGCTGACCAAGGCATTCTGGGAGTATGCAATGGCGCTTTGGTTGTCCTCCCAGATGGTGGTGGTTTCGGTGATGGGGGAGTCGAAGATTTCCCCCAGGAGTTGTCGGAGGTGGAGTCCCTCCTTGGTGGCGTCAGCCGCAGAGTAGTACTCGGCTTCACACGTGGATTGAGCCACACAAGTCTGTTGTTTGGACTTGTAACTGATTGGCCCGCGTCCGAGGGTGAAGAGATAGCCGGAGCGAGACTTGCGGGTGCTGCTGTCGTTGGCCCAATCAGCGTCGGCAAAGCCTGTGAGTTGGAGACTGTGGTCCAGGCCCCCCCCCAACGTCAGGCGCATGTTGATGGTGCCATGGAGGTAGCGGAGGACCTTTTTCAGAGCTTGCAAGTGTGCCTCGGTGGGCGAGGCTTGGGCAGAGCCGAGGATGCTCAACGCCGTGGAGACATCGGGGCGTGTACAAACGGCGGCGTACTGAAGGCTGCCCAGGAGGCTTGGGTAGACGTCCTTGGCCACTCCTGTGAGAGAAGGCGAGTTCAAGTGTGCAAGGCCGGCGAGGAAGCCTGGGTCCATCGGAAGGGACGACGGCTTAGAGTCAGACATGCCGTACTTGGCGAGGATGTCGCGCAGGTACTTGGACTGGTCCAGCGAGATTGTGCGCGTGGAGCGATCGCGGGTAATGTGCATGCCGAGGAGTTGGGAGAGGTCGCCTAGGTCCTTGATTTTGAACCGTGCTCCGAGTTGGGCTTTGAACGATGCGAGCCAGGTGGCATCATTGCAGGCCGCGGGAATGTCATCGACGTACAGGGCGATCATGGCGAAGACGTGGCCGGCGCGATAGATGTAGATGCACGGGTCGGAGACGCATTGTTGCCATCCATGGTCGACGAGCCACGCACGAAGTAGCATGTTGAACTCGCGGGGGGACTGCTTAAGGCCGTAGAGGCAACGCTTGAGGTGACAAACCTTGGACGTTCCATCGGTGAAGCCGAGGGGCTGGCGGATGTACACATCCTCCCGGATGGGGGCGTAGAGAAACGCTGTGTCGATGTCAAGTTGGCAGAGTTCAAGGTCGCGGGCGGCTGCAATGGTTAGGAAGAGACGCAGGCTGGCCATGCGGATGACCGGGGAGAAGGTCTCCGTGTAGTCCAGTCCAGCGCGTTGACTGCACCCCTTGGCGACGAACCGCGCTTTGAAGCGGGAGACGTCGCCGGCTGTATCCGACTTGACTTTAAAGATCCACATGCTGTTAACGACCATGCGGCCGGGGGGGAGGTCCACAAGGTCCCACGTGCCGTTGCTGATGAGGGAGGAATACTCCTGTTGCATAGCGGCTTGCCATTGGGGGGCTTGGGCGCTGTCCAGCGCAGCTCGGTAGGATTTTGGTTCCACACACTCTCGGGCGGAGAGGAGGGCGACGGCAGTAGGGGACGTGCCGGCAGGTGTGTGTGGGGGACCAGTGACAAGGTTGGGGACGTGAGGGTGCTCAAAGATGTCCTCTTGAGCTTTTCCTTGTTCAGGATCACAACACGCCGTGACGAGTGTGGGTGGGTAGTCGGACAGGTGGGCAACCATATCGCCGTAGCGAATGGGGTGGGAGCGGAGCCGAGCATGGCGAGGGGTTGGCGGGGGGGGTAGGGGTGTGGGTGATGTGAGGTCAATGGGGTGGGATAGGGGTGAGTCTGCGGGGACGTCGTCCGAAGAGTCGGTGATGGCCGAGTCGACGGAGGGTTGTGTGTCGAAGCCTGGGGTGTCTTCCTGAAAGACAACATGTACGGAAGTGGTGATGCGACGTGTTTCCGGATTGTAGACACGATACCCGGGTGCGTCAGGGGGATAGCCCACCATGACGCCGCGAAATGCTTTTTCACTGAGTTTCCGACGTTGTTTGTCGGGGACCTTGGCGAAAACGGCGCAGCCGAAGACGCGGAACTTGGAGGCGTTGGGCACTGACGACGTAAGGAGTGTGAGGGGGACGCCCCCATTAGGTCCGACCGAGCGACTGTACGTGCGGTTGCGAAGGTACACAACTGTGCTGACAGCGCACGACCACATGGAGTTGGGAACGGCCATGTTGTGGAGCATCGCCGATGCATTGTCCCGGATGGTGCGCCAGGGACGTTCGGCCTTGCCGAGCATGTGGTGGGCGTATGGGGCAGAGAACTGTACCCCGACGCCGAGGTGTGCGCACATCTGGCGAGTGACAGCAGCTTCAAACACCGAGTCTGAGTCAAATTTGAGGACCGGTGCGAACGCGCCCGTCTGGGAGTGATGGCGGGCATGCAGGTGTTTGATGTCCAAGAGGATGGTTTCCAATTCCGAACATGCGTCGTCTTTAGACTTAAGGAACCGCACCCACATGTAGTTGGTGTGATGGTCGATGACGAGCAAGCAGTAACGGAGGCCATGTGGGGAGGGGACATTGACCGGGCCCCAGAGGTCAGCGGACAGGTTGAGGAGGGGGTGGGATGGCTTCGCGCAAGCGGCTGTGTTGCGTGGTGCAGCTGTGGCTTTGTGAAGGAGACAAGAGTCGCACGAAACTTTGGTTACAGCGCTAGTTAACACAGGGCTAGTCGGGACACCGTGAGTATGTTGGGCCTGAAGGCTTTGCATGTTGAGGTGGCCATATCGACGGTGCCACAGGACGGGATCACACTGGGCAGTAAGGGCAACCTGAGGGGAGGGGTCAAGTGCCGGCGGTGCGGATGGGCTGGAAGGGAGGACCGGCTGGTGGGGAAGGAGGTAGAGACCGTTTCCGGACGGTTCTAGCACACCCATGCCTGTGGGTACCAAAAGCAAACCAGTGTCAGAGTTGGAGGGGAATATGAATTCACAACCGCTGTGAGTTTGCATCCAGCTCACACTAAGGAGTCGGCCGATACGCTGTGCTGAACGAGATGATAGGTCAGGGGTGTAGAGTGCATACACAGTGCGGTGAATGAGCTGGCCAGAGGCAAGTCTGACAGAAATTCGCACAGAGCCACTGCCCTTAACGTCAACGCCGACACCGCCCACGCGAGAGGGAGCGGATGGGGGCGTGAATTTCACGAAGTCATCTCGGAACGCAGTGAGGTTAATCGAGCAGGCGGAATCAACGACCCAAAACTTTGACAGATTACGACCCGGGGCGAGGGAAGAGGAGAATGCCACAGAGCTGAATGGGACACTCACCTCGTCGTCAGCGTAGTCATCAGCGCAGTCCGCGAGGGTGGGTAGGCAGTCGGTGTCATCGGCGGGGGCGTCGTCGGCAGGGACGTCGCTCAGCAGCGCAGCGTGAGCAGCGGGGGTGCCGTCGGCGGCGCCGTACTTCTGGACTGTCAGCCTACGCTTGGCGAGATTCCACTTAAGGATAGCGTCATCCGTGGCAGTGCACGCGGACATGAGATGGTGAAGGCTGCCACAAACGCCACACTTGTTGGGTCGATGGCCGCGAGGGTTACGGTGTGGTGGGCCTCGACCGCTGTGCGAGCCGCGGCCCGCAGCGACGAACGCGGAGATGGGAGGAGGTGATATGGCCGGAGCGGTTGCGTCCGGAGCAGGGTCGTCCTCCATGTTGTGCGCAAGGTGGAGAATGCTGGCCATAACTTCATCAGCCGACATGATGTAGTCCGTGTCAAAGGCGTTGATGACGCATTGCTTCGCCTGACCGTGTGGGCCGCTGCTGGAAATACCGCGCAGCATGAGGAGACCGAGGTGGTGGGGGTGGATGGCAACGGAGCCATCAACCAACTGGCATGTGTCGTTGTACTCGTCAAAGGTCTGGCGCATGTAGTGGACATAGTCACTGAGTGACTGACCAGGGCGCTGTCTGACCGTCAGGTTGTCTAAGAGGGACAAGGAGCGAGCAAAAGACCGACAGTCGAGGCGTTCACAAAGGATGTCCCACGCGGCAGCGGCGCAGTCAGGGCGTGCTGGAGAAACGCATTTCATGGCTTGGTCAGCACGCTTATTCGCGCTGGCTGCATGGAGAAGCAGCGTGTAGGCGTAGTGTTGCGCTTGTTCGTCGAGCCAGACGCCGGAATCGCGGATGGCCAGCTGAGGAATGAGGTATGCGGCCTTGATGGAGAGGAAATTAAGGAAGGTCCTCTTCCATTGCTTGAAGTCCGTGGTCGGGCACATGACGGGGACCGACATCTTCATGGACCGGTTGAGGGCGTCCTTGTCGAAGCCGGGGGCTTCGTGTGCCGCCCGGTTTATGACCACCGGGTCAATAGTGGGGCGACGACGGCCCCGGGGGGTGGGGTCGCCATGTTGGAGTGGGGGAGAGTGCCGGCCATGAAAGGGAGGAGGTGGTCCACCGGGAAAGGGAGAGCGGCCGGCCATGGGACGCGGAGGGCCGTACGAGTGCGGGTGGTCACGGTGGTCACGGTAGGGGGGGATGAGATGAGAGGGCGCCTCCGTGATATGGGGGCCGGGGTGGTGAGGGGCATATCCGGCGTGGTGGAAGGGGGGAGGTGGTGGGAGGTGATCAACCCGGATGGCGTGACGCGAGGGGTCGTAGTGCGCATCGGCACGCGCGGGCTCGCGGGGCGCATCGTGGCGGCGCTGTGCGACTGTGGGGTCGCCAACAGGGGCTGCAGCAGGAAAGAGTGTTTCTGCGTCCGGGGTGATGAAACCAGGCTGGGGATGTTCAAGCAGGTGGAGGGTGTGGCCGTCGTGGCTGTCCCGGACGGGTTCGAGTTGGGCATCGTGGCGGCGCTGAGCTACAGGGGGGTGCGGATTAGCACCCGCAGCAGCAACAGCACCCTCGGCCGACTGCGAGTCGAAACGAGCTGTTAAGCTCGCCACTTGCGCAACGAGCAGCGCGAGAGTATCTGGGGGGTGATCGAGGTTGCTCTGGTGAGAGCCTGACTCAGGGGAACCAACAGGTGAAACAGGCGGGTTTTTCTGCGCCATTTCGACAGAGGGCAAAAAAGAAAGAGCTGGAAGAAAAACAGGCAGCGGTAAAAACCGCTAGCCGGACTCGTGCCTAACAGCGGTATGCAAAGAGACGGCCTGATGCCCGCCGACCCCTCGGCCTGTAGCCCCGGGGTGTCTCAGAGCACCTTTTCTGTATCCTCCACCCAGTGTGGGGCACAAGTCGAGGCCAAGGCCAGGACAGGTGGAGCGCTGCGCTCATGGCCTAGTCGATAAGCTAATATGAAAAAAAAAAAAAGTAAGCTACGGCTAGCGTGCAACCTGTGGATGCGTATTCACCCGACAGTGCACCCCCCCGTTCTCCAGCTTGGACCTGTGTGCACCCTGTCCACACACGACGAGTGCGTCGGTGTGGGTGGCTGGCTATCTCCGGCGGGTGGCTGGCGTAAGAGGGTGGTGGCGGGTTTCTAAAATCGCAGTTTATACTGGCGATACCGCCGACTACAAGTTGAAAGTACTAGGTGTCTATAGAAACTTGCCTTCTGCGGGAGAGCTGTCGATCGCAGCTCGCCGAACCAGGTTGTCGCGCGTGAGTGACGTGAGGCGGGGGCCCATAACCTATTGAACCATGCAAACACAGTTAGTGTGGAAGATAACGTACGCAAACGTAGTTACAGTCACAGTCCCGCAAACGGAACAGTTACAGCGACAACCAGCCTACATGCGTGGTGTCGGGACAACAGAAGTGTTAGAGCTGTAGCCTAGCGACAGCTCTGTACCGAGTCAAACAGTTTATCGGTATGTCCGATCTAGACATGTACTAATCATATCTAGAGTAGCTTACAGTAGCTATCTGCAACTAATACGTATGCGGTATTACTTACAACACACCGCCCTCCACCGCCCTACCTCCGACCTAGGATACGGCCTCCCCTCCCTCAAAGCCCACGCCGCACAACTCACAGTTTGCCACCTACATTAAATCATGAACAACTCAGGCTATAGAGGCCACATGGCCCGCGCACACATCCACACCTTATCCACCACGTACTCCCACTGGCCTTCGGAATCCATCATGTCAACATGTTACACCCCACCCACACTCAAGTGCTTAGTCAGAGCTCAGCGCGATGCGGGCACCCTGTTCCACAACATCCCTCCACTCTCCCTCACCAACCCTATCGCCTCCACAGTCCGCGCCCACTTCACCACTCAAGATAACGCCCTCCTCACCTCACTCCGGGACAAAGCCACTAACATCACCGACCCTCACACATATAAACAAGCCTACTGCGATTTCTCTCCCCGCAAAACACACGCCTCCCTCCTCCCCCGCCTCACCCCCTTCTGGAAAAATAACATCACCACGTGGCCACAAGTCCTCCTCAGAGCCACCTCATCCTCCTTCATTCTCAAATCCTGCAAATCCATCACCACACTCACGGGGTCCACCACCCCACTCTCAGTTCCCATCCGCCTCCTAGCCGCAATCCTCACCGAACCCTCCAATACTATCCACAACCGCCTCCCCCTCACTAGCCTCACTATCAAACAAGCATCCCCCCCCACCACTGTACACCCCTCATGGATCCCCCTCCTCTCCCCTCACCTCCCTCGCTCACCCCCCACCCTCTCACCCGGCATCTACACCTCCTGCACCACTCACCCCACCCCCACCGCACCCACCACACACTTAGACACAGAATACCTCACCCCTCAGACCACCACTACCCCCCCTGCGACGTAACGCGTATCATCTCCAAATACAAGGACACAGAATACGGCCAAACGCAGTACATGGTTGAATGGGCCCCGGAACACCTCACGGAATGGGACATTCAGTTACAACTCGACGACGGCTTCCGCCTCATCTCCTCCACCCCCACATCGGTATGCCTCCCCACCCCCTCCCCCACCGCTTGCTCCATCTGTCATGACCCGCTGCACACAAAACCCACCTCCACCTGCTGCACATGCCCGCACTTTGCCATACATTCCCAATGCCGCCCAGCTCATGGACCCGCCACATGGCAGTGCGAGTGGTGTGCTCGCGGCCAACAACACGACCTCACCCGCCTCCACGAGGTCCAATGGGCCCCATGCCTACAACCACACGACACCATCAGTGAGACCCCCTCCGGCCCCACCGCCCTCACCGCATTCAACTCCGGCTATGTCCCCTCCACGACACCCATTCTGCCAGAACCCGGACCCCCTCCATGGTCACACCCCCTAATCACATTCAACCACGACCCCATCAACCCCAACCTCGACATGCTCCCTACCGGTAAATTCGCCATCCACGCACACACATCACTCCACGACACATCCATACTATGCACTCCCGACGGCCGCGCGGTCACCACCCTCAACGGCCCCCGCGTCCGCCATCTCTTCCAACTCTTTCGCCCCGACCTCTCGCAGCATACGTTCGAAGAGGAGGTCTACCACCTCCTCACTCGCCTAGGCTCCCGCTCAGAAATCCACTCACCCACACCCGCCACCACCACCCGGAACAGATGCGCCACCAGAGAAGACCTCCTCACAACTCTCCGTCACACATTCCGCATCCAGACAGAACTATACTCCGACCCCCTCAATAAATCCCTTCACTCCCACACCTACCACTCCCTCTACCCCGAAGACTTAATCTTCTCATCTAGTGGCAGCAATGCCCCACACACATGGCAAGGCACCAACATCGCCAACCCAGAATACGACCACGAATGCATGCGACGCGCCATGGAACACGCAATCACCAGCGCACACCTCACAGCCCCTCACACACCCAGCGCAACCATCCTCATACTCCCCCGATGGGAACACACACCCTACCGCCACTCCAAGTACATCAACTCCCCTTACACCCACCACCTTTATACTCTTCCCAACGACGCAAACACCTTCCTTCCCCCTGACCAACACACAGGCACTCCCACCCCTACCCCATTCGGCACACGATGGATGGTCGACATATACCTCGTCGCCAACCCCCTCGCACTCTCCACCCTATCGTCACCCACAGCCATGACCGCACTCCATAACACTCTCGAATCTATCTTCGACACTCACCTCCCCAACCCCGACATCACCGCCCCTCCTCCTCACCTCCTCGACACCTACTCACCCCACTCAGCAGGCATATACCACCTCCCCCCAGACCCGACTCACCCCATCACATACCCCCTCCCGGAACGCATGCAACTAACATACCACCCCACCATAGGCACTCTTGCTTGGAACTGGCAGGACTTTGTCTACACAGACGGCTCGAAAAAAGGAGGCTCCTCCCCCCTCGGAGCAGCAGCTACCCACCCCGCCTCGGGCACCAAAATCAAAATCCGGGTGACCTCTACCCCTCCCTCGCACACAATTAACCGCGCTGAATTAGCTGGCATAGATATAGGCCTCCAACTTGGCCGTACCCACCTCCTCACAGACAGTGCGTGCTCCCTCCGCCTCATACAAAGATACTTAAACTGCCCTTCCGCTTACAGACACAACATCCACCGCGACACCCTCCTATCCATCACACACACCCTTAAAACCCGCTGCGACGCAGGCATCCGTACACACCTCGGCAAAATCAAAGCACACAACCACTCCCTAGGTAACGACCTCGCAGACACCCTCGCCAACCAAGTAGCGGATGGTCACCCACCCGACACTACATACACCACATGTTCAGAGGCTACGATAGGCCACTGGACCTGGCCATACACCCTCATTCCACAAACCCTAGGGGACCCATTACCCTACAGATACACAAACTTCAAAGCCGACGCACACACCTACAGCACCAAACACACACACACACACGCCCCTCTCGCAAACAACCAAACACGGTGCCCTCCTCGCCCGCGCCGCGGAGGACGGCGCCGATTTCTCTTTCCACAAAAAACACTCAACCCTCACAAATGTCCAGTTCACACACAAGCAAGAATTCATGTGGGGAGTCCACAACACTCGCCTTCTTACTCATAACCCCACCATGCGCTGCCCCCTATGAGGCCAATTCACTAGCAACGGCCACATGGCCGGTAACTGCCCCACCATGTCTGGCCTAAGACATGACCGACACAACAGCGCGCTACAACTCCTACTCTCCCAACTGGAGCGCCACAACGGAGGACGCCGGGAAACCATCAGTGCATACTTCGGTAACAAACCCATGAAATCATTTGCTTCCCCCACTCATGCCCACACTCCACTTGACTGCCACCCACCTCACCCCACCCACATGCCCACCCGCCTTGTTGTTGCTGACGAAGGTCTCTCGCCCGATTCCCTAACCTCGTGTCCCGCCGTCCTCCCAAATGAGATTCTCCCCCCCGCGCTACGACCCCCCGCACACAAACCCGACTTCATCCGCATCCTCGAACCTCGATTCGTGGGTCACTCAAACGGGCGCCGACGCTACGCATCCATAAAAAAGGTTCAGATAGGGGAATGGATGTACTGCACAGACAATAACCTCTCCCACACAACTAACCTCATACGTGCCAAATACACACCCCTTGCAAACGCCATCCGCAGCCACTGGCCAGGCACAGTGGTTGACATCCTTCCCATCGTCATGAGCTGCACAGGTACACCGCACTCCTCCACCATCACGAGTCTCACCTCCCTACTCACCGCCCGCACCGACCCTCCTGACGAACTCATCTCCAAAGCACGCCTCGACACGTCTCGCATCCTTGCACAACTCCATACGCATACTGTCCAATGGGTGCATCACCTCCTACTCATATACCGCATCAAGTCCCGCACGACCTCCCGCCGCGCCTCCGCACAATGCCCCTTCGCACGCCCCTGAATGCACACCACCATCACCCCGCATCAGACCCTCCCCGGGGGGGAGTAAAACCCCCGAACACCCTTGGAGAGGTTGGACATAGGTGGTTCACGGTCTAGCCCTGACTTGTAAGTTCTCTGTATGGCATAGTTGGGAGGGCCCAGAGACAGCAGCCGGCGCATACGGCTTTTTGGTGAAAAACCGGCGCATACGGTACATGTTGTAAACAATTTCCATTTCAATTTCAATTGCATACCTGCCGGTGCTGTGTTGGGGAGAAGAACAGGTAACGAGTGGTTACGTAAGAGTTGGCGGCAGAATGTTAACAGCCGCTTGTACATAGTCTGACTATGATGTACGGGTACTGATGCACAATTATATGGACAGTACCCGTACGAACATTGCAACGGGTATTTTACGGGTACGTGTAGTAATAGACATCACGCTGTCATTTGTCTCACGAAACAGTTACAGTTTAACGGTCGCAGATGAGATTCGATGCCAGATTGCAAAGCAGCACTGTACTTAACACTGTACATCTGCTCATTCCTGTTGCGGTAGTTGCGCCGGAGCGGAGACGTCTGCGGTCTGCCCTGATGCGCGGCGCCGCCTGACGCGGTCACTCGGGCGACAGTCATCAACAGCAACACAGTGTCGAGCTCAACACCGGCAGTTGGAGAATAAGGGATTCGAAGTATTTTCAATTACGCGGTATATTGTCGCCCGCGACGAGAAGTAATCCAAGCGCATGCACGCCACAGTGCAGCGCTGCCACAGCGACGTTTTACCTTCGAAGCAAACCTGTGAGCCGTCTCCTTATCTCCTACTGTGAAACAAACGACATCATCACGCGTTTCTCGCAATGTCAAGTTCCAGAACACGCCGGAGTTCGGCGCCATGGGTCGCGACAGCACTCGCCATGCTGCTGATGGCCTCTACCGCCACCGTTCATGCTATGCGAGAGATTCCGGCGGCAGAGAGCTACGAGGTGCGCTCTCGCGCTCTGCAGCAGACTAACGAGACTGAGGAGGTCATGGAGGGGGTGGTGGTAGTGGAGGTGCTGCCCATCGCGACCGAGGAAACACCCATTTTTGAAAACCCTGAGTCGGCTGCAAATTTCAGCCGCCCCATTATCCCCACCAACGGGTCAGCCGACGGCGACGAGTCGCGCATCATCAACGGCGACCCTCTGCCCGACCCCGAGCGTTTCCCTTACGTGGTACGACTGGAAAGCGAACGCAGCTCGCGAGGCACCGTCTTCCTCTGCGGCGGCACCCTCATCCGGGACACCGTCATTCTGACCGCTGGGCACTGCCGTGGGATGCGCTACGCCTACGTGCAGCGCCCAGGCGACGACCGGTACGACAGGCACGACATCGTGGACGCCGTCACACACCACAACTACTTTAACAACCTCGTTCCCGAGTACGACTTTCAACTGCTCCGCCTCAGGAGCCGCACAAAGCAGCGGACTGTGGCGCTTGACAAGGGCGATACCTTTCAGAGTCTGTCCTCCAACCCGTTGCTCACCGTCCTGGGCTGGGGCAATACTCGTTGTGACAATTTTAATGGCCAGCTCAACGCCAGGCAGCGCTGCTCTGGCGCCACCTCCGTCTCCGACATGCGCTGGGCTTACGTGTCGTTTCTCGACTCAAGGCGTTGCTTCCCGCAGTACCCCGGCCTCATCACCACCTCCATGCTCTGCGCCCAGGACTTCGCCGGCGACCCCCGTCCGCAGGACAGTTGCCAGGGCGACAGCGGCGGCCCACTCATTGCCCACGGCGGCTCCCCGGAGCGCGAGCCTTGGGGCTTTGTCGGGCGCGACCGTCAAGTCGGCGTCGTGTCGTGGGGCTTTGGCTGCGCTAAGGCCGGCCAGCCGGGCGTTTATTCCCGCGTGGCGGCAGCATATGACTGGATAGTGAGAAACGCGAATGCTCGCAGCTGGTAGCAGTCGACAAGCTCACCAAACCAGGACTGCCGCTTCTCCTCGATTCGCTTCGGAAGTCTCATCTAATGAGACCACCGTCGTCGTGAACAAGGCAACCTCATTTTTTTCTCTAGCTTGCACACCTTTCCGTCGGCTCTGCTCGGTTCCTGCGTGCCTAACACATTTTCCTAGTTTCGTTATGATGCAGTTCGTCAGGGCTGCTGCTTCACTTGGAATGACCAATGTAATATCCCATGATAATATTCTTACGTAACACCAAGCGCGGAGTTCAGAATGCACCGCGCAAACCATTCCTTCCATCACCCCCACCGTCCGGCCTACCTTCAAGCGGAACCCAGTTCTCACATACGAAAGCTGCCGAAAGGGCAGCAACCCATACTTCCCATCCACCTGGCTCTACAAGCGGCAAAGATTGGAAACTCGTCGCCCCAGTTTTACGCCTTTCAATGTCATCATGAAAATGAACTGATAACTAAGTATACAACCAATGGACGGACCGTCACACAAACAGACAGTGCCTTTTGCCCTGCCCCGCGTGCGCCAGTCCCCTGCCAGGCGACCCAGAGTCATTCCATACGGAATCGCAGTCCGTGCAATTGAAGATTGAGAAGAAAACTACAATCCTATTTTCTGCCAAATACGCTTTACAGGATGAAGAGACCAGCCAATAGTTGGCGCCCCAGCATGCCCTATCCGCAATCCATCCAAACCCACTCCCAACCCTGCATGATTTCACCGTGCAGCCGTTGGCTAGCTCCGTCTGCACGACAGGGAGCCCCTCTCCCTGGTGTGTCTTTGCGGTGTAGCTGCCACACAGCGCACTTACATGTGGATGGGCTTGTCATAAGTGGCCATCGCGGCCTCCTTGACAGCCTCGCTCATGGTGGGGTGGCCGTGGCATACGCGCGCAATGTCCTGCAATTCGCAGTCGGTATATCACAGCCTCAGACACCTCGAATATCACAGAGCTGTCATATCGAGCCACTTTGCGTCACACAGGCGGATAGCCATCAAGACCCTCGGAGACGCAATAATCATGAAAATAAAATAACAAAGGAAATGGGCGGCAGGTGAGACAAATTGAGGTGAGTGTGGTAGGTAGAAGGAAGGGGGCTTGCCTCCGAGCTGGCGCCGTACTCCATCGCAAGTACGCACTCAGGCACAAGCTCACCCGCGTTGGGCGCCATGATGTGCACTCCCAGGATCTTGTCGGTCGTCTTGCATGCAATCATCTTGACCTAATGAAAGGGTAAAGTGGGGAAAAGGG
This sequence comes from Tetraselmis chui, assembly GCA_026401115.1. Classification (NCBI taxonomy): domain Eukaryota; kingdom Viridiplantae; phylum Chlorophyta; class Chlorodendrophyceae; order Chlorodendrales; family Chlorodendraceae; genus Tetraselmis; species Tetraselmis chui. The sequence continues at coordinate 38,311 of JAPMLY010001657.1, forward strand.
CGAGGGACTCAACATATGATACTTGCCTCCCAAGAGGCGACACATTAAAATTATCATCTTCATTGAGAACTCATTGACTCTGGCTGCTAATGCCAATGGGCTTATATCGAGTTTGACCTGAAGATCGGCCGCACCCAGCTGAGACACGATTATCTTTTAAACTGCTTATATCACTGGCCCCTACCACAAAGACCCCAAAACGCTAAATGCCTCTTGCTGCTGGTTCCCCTCAAGGAGCTTCACCGAATTACTATCGTTACTTAGCAATCCCCGAAACGTACCTGACTGACAATAGCAATGACTTTGGCTGTGAGTGTTAGTTTGATCTGAAGACGACCTGGCAAGCTGCACCTACCGGAAACAGGTCGCCCACAATTCCTGACACCACTGAAGCCACGACCAAAAAACCACAATCCGCACAGAGTTTCATTGCCTATCTCTCAAGGTTCCACGAGGATGAAAAACCTCAAGTTCTCTCCCCAATAACATACATGGCAACAGGGTGTGCTGCAGTGCGAGGCCGACAACATAGCACATAACACATAGTACCCCCTGGTAAACCACTTTCCAATCTCAACCACCCCTTGCGTCTCTCATCCCCAAGGCCAGGAAAGCTTTGAAATATGTGTAGAACAAATGTTGATGTACGAAAGGATAAACGTAATCGATCTCAACGATACTAGACATGCCTGACCACAGTCAGGCAAACCAAAAGCTTGTGTGCGTGCGCGCGCGTGTGTGTGTGTGTGTGTGTGTGTGTGTGTGTGTGTGTGTGTGTGTGTGTGTGTGTGTGTGTGTGTGTGTGTGTGTGAGTGAGTGAATGAAACTGCAAGACGGAGTATGCATGTGAGTGTACGAGTATGTCCGTGCGTGTTTGTGCGCTGGGGAGAAAGTCCCACTGTGTGTGTATGTAGCTGAGCACCTCTGTGTTGGAAGGAAAAGGGGGGGGGGGGGGGGGGGGGGGTTGGGGGGGGGGGGAGGCACGCACAACGCCGGCAGAGTCGTCCACGCTGCGCGCGCGGCTGTTGGCCATCATGGAGAATTTACCCGTCTTGTACGCCACGCCTGCCTCCTTCAGCTCCTCCTCCGTTTTACCGACCCACGCGACCTCGGGCCAGGTGTAGACAATAGAGGGGACTGTGTTGTAGTTGACGTGCCCATTCTTGCCTGCCCACCCCCCACATACACAAACATACATACATCAGCCCTCCCTCCCTCACCCGCTCACTCAAGTCCTTCCTTCCCTTCCCCAATCACCGAATACAAGACTACAAATTGAACAGAAAATGAAAAGCCACAACAATTAACCCCTGCACATATATATTGAACGCCCACCCGCGATGATCTCCGCAGTCGCAACGCCGTCCTCCTCTGCCTTGTGCGCCAGCATGGGGCCTTCGATAACGTCGCCGATGGCGTAGACGGAGGGGACGCTGGTGCGGAAGTGGTCGTCCACGGGGATAGTGCCGCGCTTGTTGAGTGTGATGCCGAGCTCCTCGAGGCCAAGGTTGGCGGTGAAGGGACGGCGACCTGGCAAATGCCAAGTGCCAGCCAAGATCTAAGCAACCACCCGCGACTGCAGCACCCAACGGCAGCCCACTTCCACATAACACAAACAAAATGAATGGAAAAAAAGCTGCCTACCTGTGGCCACAAGAACGGTGTCGGCCTCAATCACCTCTGCTTCGCCACCCTTCACGGGCTCCATCTGCAAAGCGTATGCAGAAGCAGAGGTAAAAGCTGGAAAAAGGGGGCCAATGTTTACGAGAAACCACCGAGATGGGGTAGAAGCAGTAGCAATGCGAGGGACCCTGTGCGTACCGTTACTTTGACCTTCCCGTCGGGCTGAATCTCGGAATTGGTCACCTTGGTGTTGAGCTGTGAGGGAGAAGCATTGCGGAAGGGAGAGTTGAGAGGGGTAGCTAAGAAACAGTACGCAGATAAAGGCACGCCCCCCACATCGCCGGCGCTGTCGACCGCACGTGCATCGATGCAAACGCGTACCTTGAACTTCATCCCCTGCTTCTGCAGCTCCCGTTGGAACACCTTGCGCACGTCCCCGTCCTGTGTTGGCCAGTTAAAAGTGTTCACAGGGAAGAAAAGAACCGTAAACCGGTGTGCGTGTGAGATAGAGGGAGAGACGGAGAGAGAGAGAGGGAATGGGATGATCTTGTCTGCAGTGCACCTCAGATGAATAGGCGGAAGGGGTGAAAGTTGGTATTCAGCAGTACCGCACCATGGGGGGCACGATGCGGTCCAGGAACTCGACGACGGTGATCTCCGCGCCCAGGCGGCCCCAAACAGAGGCCATCTCCAGCCCGATGATGCCGCCACCGATGACCACCATCTTCTCTGGGACCTTCTTCAGCGAGATGGCTCCGGTGGAGGACACAATCTTCTCCTCGTCAACGGGGGAGCCCGGCAGCGGGGTAACCTCCGAGCCGGTGGCGATGATGATATTTTTCGCGGAAATGGTGCTCTTGCTGCCATCGGCAGCGGTCACCTCCACCTCCGTGCCACTCTTCAACTTCCCCCAACCTTTGGCGTAAGAAACCTGTGCACCACGGTGGACCCCGCCTCAATGAATGATCATTTGAGACACCTCCAGTGAGAATACGCACACAACCTCTGAACCCTATTTTTTCTCCCATACCTTGTTCTTCTTGAATAGCCCCTCAATGCCTTTGGTCAGCCCCGTGATCGCCCCCTGCTTCTGCTCCATCATCTTGTTCAGGTCAATCTCCACGCCAGAGACATTGATGCCGTGATGCGCAAAGTTGTTTTTCGCCTCGGCGTACATGTGGCTGGAGTGCAGCAGCGCCTGCACCGTGGCCGCTCCAGTCAGCCCCGCCCCCCTCCAGCCTTCCTTCCCTCTCCTTCCACATACACCACCCCTTACCTAGCTTATCCCCCCCCCCCTTCCAACCACCACACACGCACACACACATATACACAGACACGCACACACGCACACACGCGCGCGCGAACCCTAAACACACACAAAATAGACACAGCGAGACTCTGGCATTTTGAGCTGAATGACAAGTGATTAAGACACTGGAGCCGATAGGCCATCCACTGTGTCACACCCCGCTGATGCAGGGCAGTGTGATGCGCACCTTGGAGGGAATACAGCCCACGTTGAGGCAGGTGCCACCCAGGGAGCCACGCCCCTCGACGCAGGTCACCTTCAGTCCCAGCTGGGCGGCCTTGATGGCGGCAACGTAACCACCGGGACCGCCGCCCACGACCACAACGTCCTGTAACAACACGGGACAGCACAGGCTCAGCAGGTCGAAGACGGAGCTCGAGCTGCAGCACCACTTCCACTAATAGGGATTCAGACACAGTCGAGTGTGCGTGCAACCCCTGTTCTTAGTCAGCCAAGTCCTAATAGGGTACCCCGTCTATTCCACAAATAAAACGGCTGGCACGAATTCACAATAAACTGTTCGACGGTGAGGCGGACCGTGCTACCGCTCTACCGAGCGCCTACTAGTCGCGAGGAGTGGTGGGCAAGGGGTCCCCGTTCCAGCAGCTGGAAGCAGCTGCAGGTTGGCACCCCAAGCTCAAACCCCTAAATACTTAATACCGTAGCACCGCGCCGCGTATTCCGCTCTGATCCAAGTGTGTCAACCAATGAGCGGCGCTTTCCGTGTGCTTGACAAAGCGCAAGGCCATCACCGCAGTTCAGCTTCCCACACAATCGCATACAGAAACAACGTATTGAGGAAGTAGTTCCCTAGAGCGGAGTGGGTTCGACTGCCACGTGCGCTACAACACAGCTCATATAATAATTATGAGGCAGATTGAGTGTCGCGGCGCCTTCACACCGACTTCCGCGACGTCGTGGGGTCTACAGCCGTTCAGGGACGCCTCGGCAACAGGGCGAGGCTATAATACCACATATAGTTCGTCTTTCCAGCCGAATGCTTCTAGGTGTGCCCTGTGCTTGGAGGGTTCTATCCCTACCGCCACGACGAAGAGAGTTTGTGGCGAGCTCGCACCTGCGGGTCGCCGGAGGAGAACCATCGCGAGGCCACGGCTGCGCTGGGGCGCGCCGAAGCTAGCAGCCCCCCACGGCGAGCAACCTGCTGCAACGCAACGAGAGCCATGGCTGGCCCAAGCCGTCCAAAAATATGGTACCGGTACGGTGCCCTCTCGCCAGAGACGGGGTGGTTGGCGGGATTGGCTGTCTGATCCCTTCACGCCAGCCTGTCTCAGTGACACACAAAACCTGGCAGCAGCAGAGCGCATGAATCCTTAGTTCATTTTATGATAGAAGACAAACCCTCAGAATCGGCCCGCGGTCGGCCCCTCGCTCACTAGCTAGCAGGGCATCGATCCCCTCAGCACATAACTACTACGAAGTACGAACTAGGTAGGTAAAGTACGTATTGCACTCGTATGATCGAAAGCAGTACGACCGCGAATCCCGCACACTTTCCGTACATATTTCGTATATTATCCGTACGACCCGTGTTCCCTTGGCTCGGCTTCTACCAAATGTACAATATCAAATTTTCTTACAATCTCGATATGCAAGATGGCGGTTTCCACTGCTTGTCTCCTGCTTGCTTTTGTGCAGAAGGAACATGATAGGCTGACGATGGGAGTCATGAGACCGCAAACAGCACCTACTAACGGCGCCGGGAGTAGACATTCCTGACCGCATCACGCGACAGATTCAGTAGTCTTATGCAAAATAACGGTCGAAAAACGTTGTTGCGGTTCAACATTTTGATGCGGCCAGTCCTTACCCAAGAAACACCGAATTGCCGAAAGCACCTAAGGGACTTGATGGGAGGCAACATATCTACGAGCAAGCACGTTGATTTGTGGAAAAAAATACACGGTGCAAACTCCGGGTAGCATTCGCGTCCCGGCCTAAGGAAGTAAGTGCTAGCGTGCAAAGCAAAATAGCCATCCCGGACGAAGCGGGTAAAAGGGGCAAGACGAGGGCCATACTCGACCACATATTGGTATAGTTGTGGTAAATGTCTAACCCGTAGTCTCTCGACCTTGTTTACCATCCGTGACATTCAGATGCTCCTCACCGCGCCGAGAAAAGAAAGTGGACAAAATTTGCCAAAAATGATGAATGATGAGTCTTGGACATATCACCGGACGACATCCCCCGCCGATCCGCACCCACACAACCCTCAACCTTTGTACACCCAGCACGGGGACGCCTCGAATAATCTACCCGCGCCTCGACCTGAACCCCATTTTAAAATGCCAACGGTGGGACGTCTATGACTGCCTATGACCGTTCTGTTCATGTAGACGTGACCGTAGTGAGCAAGGGAAGAGAAGCGGACAAGCATGCATGTTTCTTAGCCGGGCGATCGGAGTTAGCGATATCAGTAATTGTAGGCATATTTTTCCGCGGGGAAGGGGGATTTAGTGGATTTGAAAACGGAGACTTTTCCACTGATGTATCATGTAATGGTGTGTATTCCGACACGCGTAAAACCCATAGGTTGTATATATACCCATGTAGCAGTTTTCTTGTGTTAGTCCCTACGAGTATCTAGGAATAGGAATTACGGCCTAAATTTGTGTATCCTTAGTTTCCTATATGCCTAATGCAAGAAGGACGTTAGACGGCAACCGTAAAATGCGGAAGTGTACATGTTGTAAATCAAATTTATTTTCATTTTGATGAGTCTTGGGTGATTTGTCGGTCTTCCTATGACATCTTATAGTGCGTAGAGAGTCGATCAAACCCCACATATGTGGATATTTCGTGACATGTGACATATTGGAATCCAGCCGTCGCCATTTTTCAGACCTAACGAAATAAAGTTGCAACGCGCAGTTGCTTAAAGTGTGTCATTCACAAAGGGCCTACCCGTGTTAACCGCCGCATATCAACGGTGTAAGTTGTGTTACATGCTCGCCTCCCTACTCCGTTTTGTATCAATTTACCGAGACAAATTGCAGCATAAATAATTGAAATTGGTAATTTTGACAACAATTCCGGTTTACCGACTGCTGCCTCAAGGCCTACCCAATGTTGGCATATATTCTTTTTGGAATAGGGTTTAAGGCCGGGGGTCTCCTTGTCCATCTTCTCCGTTGGTAGTAACGACATAACAATTCAAGCCTGTCGGACGGGACGTATTAATATGTGTACGTCACTACTATGAATATGCAAAAAATGACTATGCCGCTATCTCCACGATGCGCGGCGTGTTTTAGCCGCTCCGGGGTACCCATGAGCCCAAGTTCATCAGCGTGTGCGGATCGAGTTAAGCCTACCGGTCATGATGTGCTCTCGTGCAACTCCGGTCGTGCCGGAGCTCGGGGGAAAGGTAGGCTAAAAGCCCCCTCTCTCATGTCGTCGACGGACCTGCCTCGATCCACGCACACCCCCGTCCATTTGTCCTAGGTAATTGATGCTCCTTCCGACGCAAGTGATCTCTTAGTAAGGCTAGGGATCGATCATCCGGATTATATTGATGTATTTCTCGGTGTTTTCGGAGACCCTGAATGTGAAATGTACCCGAAATCGTAGCGAAATGTGCTTGTAAAATATGGACAATACCGTTGATCCCTAACTTATCTCCTAGCATAGGCTCCCCGTTCCTTCGGGGTAGGGGGAGGAAATAATAGCTACATGTAGCATAAGTGTGACGCTCCTCCCGACGCGTTGAACGATCCTTCCCCGCTCGGCTGCTAGCGATTTCCGATACCACTTGAACCACGAATTACCGTCCGTACTCTTCCCTTGTGGTTTACGTTACCATGGGGGCGCCTTTATATACGGGCAATGTGGCGCCCGCCGGCGGCGTAGTGGCGGCGGCCCCTGAGAGGGGTGCGCTCGTAGGCCCGTCGGCACCTATTTCTACCTCCACGTGGTGGGTGCTTGTAACCTTGTAGCCGTGCCGGTTACCGGTAGCTGCGATCCGCGGGATCAAGTGCTGTCGGGAAGCCTTCTACGGAGGGTTTTGGAAAATCATAATATCCGTGCACCAACACATGGATCTCCCGCTCGGCCCGTCCGATATGTTTCTTCGTGACTAAATAGTTACAAGTAATCTCCCGAGAACGGGGCGGAGGCGGCTTCTGCGAAATATTTTTAGCGAAGACGGGTACGGACGGATCAGCGGTGGGACGAAGGATGGCGGCGGACAACCGGGAAGCAACGCCATGGCACGGCGCTCGCTAGCCGTCGCCATTCTTGTGAGTTTTAAGTCTCCCCTGGGGGGAGGCTATAAGCTACGCATGATGGAGGAGGGTCGCAGTTGGAGGAGCGGCACGGTTTGGCGGCGGAGGTCCTCATGATCATACCCCGCTGAAAAAACCCGGTATGGGGGGTTTTGGAAAAGTACTCCCGTACCCACCATCTTTTGCGGAGCGGCGACTTGATCCATGTGTTCTACCAACCCCTCCCCTAGTCCGTACCCGGTTATCGAGAGACTGCCTCATGAAGTGTACCTAGGGTTTTCGTAACGGCACATTGCTCGTAAAGGCGGCCCCGTAACAACGTAAACCACTAGGGGAGGGTACGACGGCCACATCGCCATCAAATAGGTGTTGGAAACAGACGGAAAAAGGACCGGGGACATGAAAAAATCTGGCAAGGGGGCAAGAGAGCTAGCCGGAAACCGTCTGCGGCCTAGTTATTTTCTCTTCCCATGCCCCGAAGGAGGAGAGAAGACTAGGCTAGGTGGCGAGGTGCGACGGGAGGAGCAACTACTATCTCGGACGGGGATGTGCATGGATCGAGTAGGGACCGTCGACGACCTGAGCCAGGGGCCTTTTCCATGCCTTTCACACCTAGCTCCGACACGACCGGAGTCGCACAAGAGCAGAGGCCAGGCACGTCCGACTGGACAAGCACAAGCTGACCATCCTAGCTTATCAACGTCCCCGCCGCAGCTAGAGCGGGCCGCGTATCGTGGAGAATAGCGACACTTTTTGTTTCATACCGTTTGCAAAAAAAAAAAACATATAGAATCAGAAAATAATCAATACATGTTTACGTCTATCTTTTAAACGGTATCGTTACTGCCAATGTAGAGGTCGGAATTAGTGGTTCACGGTCTATAGCCCCTGCCAAATGAGACCTAGCATGGCAAAGGAGGGAAAGCCCAGAGACAGTACCCGGTACATTCATGTATTGTTGTAAACAATTTCAATTTCAATTCAATTTCAATTCATTTCATTTCATTTCATTACGGGCGGTACCCGTATGTTATTGAGAGAAATGAAATGGACTTATTTACAATACTATCGGGTGAAACTTGTTGCTATCTATGGGCCCTCCAAGCTCCGCCATCTAGGATTTATAAGCCGGGGCTAGACCGTGAACCACAAATCCCAACCTCCTATGGCAGTAGTAGCGATACTATCTAAAATAGGGTCGCAAATAATTTTGATTTTTTTCTATATGGAGGTCGGCTGCACACATGTATGAAGTATAAAATGTCCCTATTATCCACGATACGCGGCATGTTGTAGCCGCGGGGAGGGGGGGGGGGGGGGAGGGAGGGGGGGGACACTGATCAACCAAGTTGACTAGTCAGCATGTGCTTGTCGAGTCGGGTCTACGTGACCTATGCTCTTGTGCGAATCCATCGTGCCGGCGACGGGGGGGAAAGCATGCAAAAAAACTCTCTCGCGCATATCGTCCGAGATAATTGTTGCTCCTCCCGACGGAGCTTGCCACCTAACCTAGTCTCCCCTCCTCCCTTGGAGGCTGGGAAGAAGAGACGGCCTAAGCCTCAAACGGTGTCTGGTTTACCTCCGTGCCATACTTTTCTCATGTCCCCGGTCCTTTTTTTCCATCACATGTTTGATCGAGCTGTGGCCGTCCGTACCCTCCCCCGGTGGTTTACGTTGTTAGGGGGCTGTCTATACGACCAATATGCCGTTCCCATAACCCTAGGCACACTACATGAGGCAACCTAGTGATAACTTGGCACCGACTAAGGGAGGGGCTGGTCGAATACGCGGATAGAGTCGCCGCTCCGCGAAAGATGTTAGGTACAGAAATATTTATTCGAAAACCCTCCGTACCATGTTTTTCCGGCGGCGGATAATCGGGTGTACTCCGCTGCCGCACAAGGTTGGTCGGCTATCAGCGAGCACCTTGCAATGGCGCTACTTCCCGGCTGTCCGCCGCCAACTCATATTTGTCCGTACCCTCGGCGCCGCAAAACGACCTCTCACATGCAGGCCCCGCCCGTAAACAAGAAAGTAGTATGCGAGGCGTATCAAGCCTTGAAAAGTATTGTCGGACTAGCCGAGCAGAAGGTCTTGACGCCAGTGTACATATAACATTTCTTAAGCCCCTCCGTACCGAGGAATCCTGACAACTTTAGATCACGCGGATCACAACTGGCGATGTTCACCCCACCTAGCCCCCAACCGTGCCACACTTGGCATGGCCACATGGCTACCGGCGCCCACCACGTGGAGGTGGGGGCGAGTGCCAGTGGGCAGGCGAGCGCACCTCCCTCCGGGGCCGCCGCCGCTGAGCCGCCGCCGGGCGCCATGTCGCGAGAACTATTATTACATCGTTTATGACACTCCTATCGATGGTGAGTACCGACGAGGGGATAGGTTGGGGGCAAGGTGGGTTCGTGACATGAAAAGTCCCGGGTGCGGACGTTTTATAACTGAAACCCTCTGTACATGGGTTTTCCGGCGGCAATCGATCCAAAGATCGTTGCCGCCAGATAGCAGTCGGTCACGTTTGCAAATAATGTTGTAATACAATTTCAGTTACATTTCGATTTAGTGCCTCTTCTTGGCGTTGATTTCATGCTGTCCGGTGCCAATTTCAACGCTTGTCGCCGTAACTGTTCCGTTTGCGGGACTGTGACTGTAACTACGTTTGCGTAAGTTATCTTCCACACTAACTATGTTTGCATGGTTCAATAGGTTATGGGGCCCCGCCTCACGTCACTCACGCGCGACAACCTAGTTCGGCAAGCCATGATCGACAGCTCTCCCGCAGAAGGCAAGTTTCTATAGACACTAAGTACTTTCACCCTGTAGTCGGCGGTATCTCCAGTATAAACTGCGATTTAAAACCCGCCACCACCCCTCTTAAGTCAGCCACTCGACGGCGATAGCCAGCCACCCACACCGACGCACTCGTCGTGTGTGGACATGGTGCACACAAGTCCAAGCTGGAGAACGGGGGGGCGCACTATCGGGTGAATACGCATCCACATGTTGCACGCCAGCCGTAGCTTACCTTTCTTTTTTTATATTATCTTAGCGACTCAGCCGCCAGCGCAGCGCTCCACCTGTCATGGCCTTGGCCTCGACTTGTGCCCCACACTAGGTGGAGTATACAGCAAGGTGCTTTGAGACACCCCGGGGCTACATGCCGAGGGGTCGGCGGGCATCAGGCCGTCTCTCTGAAACCACTGTTAGGCACGAGTCCGGCTAACGGTTTTTACCGCTGCCTATATTTTATTCAGCTCTTGCTTTTTCGCCCTCTGTCGAAATGGCGCCGAAAACTCGCTCTGCAGACTCTCCGCCTGTTTCACCCCCTGACTCCCCTGACTCGGGCTCTCAGCAGAGCACCCTCGATCCCCCCCCGGATACTCTTGCGCTGCTCGTTGCGCAAGTGGCGCGCATTACCGCTCGTCTCGACTCGCAGTCGGCCGAGGCTGCTGATGTTGCTGCTGCGGGTGCTAATCCGCACCCCCATGTCGCTGAGCGCCGCCACGATGCTCAGCTCGAACTCGTCCGGGACAGCCACGACGTGCACACCCTCCCCCTGCTTGTACATCCCCAGCCTCGATACGTAACCATGAGCTCGGGACGCGAGGGCTCGCGGTGCGCATCGGGACGGCGCTGTGCGACGGCGGGGTTGCCAACAGGAGCGGCAGCAGTAGCAGCAGACAAGGCCGACTGTGCGTCCGGTGGGGCGTAGCCAGGCTGGGGATGCACAAGCAAGGGGAGGGTGTGCACGTCGTGGCTGTCCCGAAAGTGTCCGAGCTGAGCATCGTGGCGGCGCTGAGCGACATGGGGGTGCGGATTAGCACCCGCAGCAGGAAGTGCAACAATGGCGGCCGACCGCGAGTCGAGGTAAGCTTCAAGGCGCGTCATTTGCTCAAGGAGCAGCGCGAGAGTATCCGGGGGGGGATCGAGGGTGCTCTGCTGAGAGCCTGGGTCAGGGGAATCAGGAGGCGAAACAGGCGGAGAGTCTGCAGAGCGAGTTTTCGGCGCCATTTCGACAGAGGGCGAAAAAGAAAGAGCTGAATAAAATATAGGCAGCGGTAAAAACCGCTAGCCGGACTCGTGCCTAACAACGGTTTCAGAGAGACGGCCTGATGCCCGCCGACCCCTCGGCCTGTAGCCCCGGGGTGTCTCAAAGCACCTTTTCTGTATCCTCCACCTAGTGTGGGGCACAAGTCGAGGCCAAGGCCAGGACAGGTGGAGCGCTGCGCTGGTGGCTGATTCGCTAGGCTAGTATAAAAATAAAAAGGTAAGCTACGGCTGGCGTGCAACATGTGGATGCGTATTCACCCGATAGTGCGCCCCCCCGTTCTCCAGCTTGGACCTGTGTGCACCATGTCCACACACGACGAGTGCGTCGGTGTGGGTGGCTGGCTATCGCCGTCGAGTGGCTGACTTAAGAGGGGTGGTGGCGGGTTTTAAATCGCAGTTTATACTGGAGATACCGCCGACTACAGGGTGAAAGTACTTAGTGTCTATAGAAACTTGCCTTCTGCGGGAGAGCTGTCGATCGTGGCTTGCCGAACCAGGTTGTCGCGCGTGAGTGACGTGAGGCGGGGGCCCATAACCTATTGAACCATGCAAACACAGTTAGTGTGGAAGATAACGTACGCAAACGTAGTTACAGTCACAGTCCCGCAAACGTAACATTTACGGCGACAACCAGCCAACATGCGTGGTGTCGGGACAACAGAAGTGAGAGAGCTGTAGCCTAGCGACAGCTCTGTACCGAGTCAAACAGTAGACATGTACTAATAATATCTAGAGTAGCTTACAGTAGCTATCTGCAACTAATACGTATGCGGTATTACTTACAACACCCCCCCGTCGGCGATCCCCATGTACCCTCCCCCAAACGTCGAGATAGTGTATGTGTATTTAGTCGCGAAAAAACATATCGAACGGGCCGATAGGGATATCTTGTCAATGATAAAATGGTAAAACAACACTAAACTCATGTTGGTGTGTAGCGGCTTGATTTGGACATCACGAACTCTACTAGGTGGCGTCACGGCAATTCAGAAATCACACCGCTCCAAACCAATTCACGCCACTTTGTGCACAATTAAACAAGGAAGGCAACGAACGAGGGGGAGTCAACCTAGATCGATTACCCTCACTTAGGAGCGGCCCATTGGGCCATCGGGGTTGATGTACGTAGGCACGGGCCACCGGGGAGGCGAACAATCCCAACAACGACAAGAAGAACCGAGAGCCTCCTATCTCATACATAGGTAAATATCATATTCATGCTAGTTTGAACGCGTCGATGCCGCAACGGTCTGGTTCATAGTGTTGGCAGCGAATGGATTGCATTATTAGGATTGCACCTTTGAACATCGCGATTCATAAACGAATGAATCGGTTTGTCGCGCAAATTTTCTCGGACTTTAAGGAGCTGTCAAGAAGTGGGGTCGGGGAGAAAGGGTGGAATCCTCGCGTGGGGTCCAGGAAAACGACCGGTCATCATACACACACAAGGTAGAATAGGGGACGACTAAACGACGTGCTATTCGGCTTGGAAGAAATGCTTGACGATCTGGCTGCGGTGCACGTGTTTGCCATTCACAATGTTGACAAAAGACGGTTGCAATGGACGAATGAGAGCGTCACCACCACCCACCGTCAGCTCGTTATTGCACATTTCAAAAATGTCACTCAAATGGGCTTTTGAACAATGTAACGAGAGAGTATTTTACGGCGCTACACTGACGGGGACAACATATGAGTCATGCCGTTTCAGAATAGTTGATCACAATAATCATCGGAAGTACTTTTTATGTAGCGATATCTCGTAGCGGGAATGGCGATAGATCCACAACACCCGTGCGTTGGTGGGCATGGCGTCACGCGACGCAAAAACTGCCAAAAAGTGGGGGCCAACTATTACTTTTTACTTCCGCCACCCACACTACCCTCTAAATCATACAAGTGCGTGTGTCGTTAGTTGCCTGAGGGACTGAAAGCAGTTTGCGGCCTCTTTCTCATCAGACATCATTTGCATCGTATCAAACTACCGCATGTAAGACATGATTCGGCAGCCCTGCAGCCCCCACAACCCCTTCTTAACATTGCGTGCCCACAAAGCGGAGAACCCAGCAGCGCCCTACCTTGATTGGCATCGCGAAAAAAATCACGACCGCGGATTTAGGGTTATCGGTAATTCGTTACACACATATGCTCATCTGCCATGCAAAAGACACGAATGTGATGTGCCCGCCGTGCGTTATATCACAATGCTCTGTTAGAGGTTCTTGTATTTCTCTATAGGTGCTTTGTAAAGTGGTAACAAACTGAAGCGACTGTTGACGATGATTACATCCGTGGATAAATGGTTGGTGGCCAAAGCCTAAAGAAGTACCGTCGCATCCAACAGGCGCATGTTGGTCCGGAGCTGCGAGCTACGGAGGTGACAAAGACCGATGGCCTCTGATGCAGCAGCTAGCACCGCAGTGCAATGTACTTAATTCAAACAATCCCAGTTTCACTCAGACCGTTCACAGCAGGCAGCCGTTAAGCCATCAACTGAGGAGGCAAACCCGAGGCAAGCGTGCCTTTCAATCATTGCTGGACACGATCAGGGTGTGTTGCAGCGTCTTGTTAAGTATTGACAGGTCCATGTCACGTTGCAAACGGCGGGTGGCGGAGAACACCCGCTCTGGCCCGGCACACGAGACCGGGAGCGCCAAGTACTGCCGTGCCATTAGGGCTAGGTTGGGAAAGTTGTCCTCATGTGCCGCCCACCACTCGAGCACGTCCGCCTCGCCGCCGTCAGCGTTTAGGGGTCGAAGCTGCGGGAGGGCCAGGTACTGGCCCACCTCAGTTTGTTTCTCATCGTCCTCCTCTTCGTCATCGTCTTCCTCCTCCTCGTCGCCCAACATCATCAAAAAGGCGGCCGGTCTCGAGACGCGTTGCTTCTTCTTCGTCGGCTCCACGACAGCCCCCCCCGCCTCCCCTCCTCCCCCCTCTTTCACTCCGGCCTCCCACTCCTCATCCCTCTCTTCCTTAACCACTGCTTCATCGACATCTCTCATTTGGGCCCGAGCGTCCGGAGACCACTTCGCCTTGTACGCGGCTCGCAAAAGCCCCTCCGCCCGCTTACGCATCGCGTCTGTGACGCCGGGGAAGCCGAAGTTCTTGCACCTATAGACCACACATGGGTGACATTACTGACAGGAAAGTCGCCAGTGATACTCATCAGTTTGCATCAATTTCAGGAAGCGACACTGACCTCGGGTCCAATAAAGTGCATATTAGAAGGTCTTCGTTTTGGTCCAGCCTTTCTTCCTCCACCAACCGACGCTTCAGCTCCCTTCGAAACTCATTTTGAACCGAAGACGCAACAGCACCCATATCCTCGCCCTGCAGAGAAGGAAAGGGGGTCATGGCGGATTTATAGGCGTACAAGTGCCAACGGCGGTTCGAGCAGCAGTGCCATTTGATTCACAAAAAAGATAAAGCAACATCAATAAAATTGAATCAGCGAGGGTTTTTCCTTTTTTCACAAAAAAAACCAGCACCGTACTCATTGTACCTAACAATCATCACTGGTATATCAAACAAAAGCTACTTAGACAACAAGTGATTCACCATTATTCTTACAAGAAAAAGCAGTGGAGGCCACCAAGCAAAGAAGAAGAAAGGCGGAGAAAACTTAAGCCCGAGGAACAGGAAGGCATGCCACAGCGTGAGCACTGCCCTCCTGCAAAGCGTCGCGGAGATAGGAACCCAGAGTGCCATGAAGAGCAGCAGAAAGACGATGCATGAATTCACGTCGCACATCCCCCCAAAACGTCGAAAGAGAACAGAAGTAGTTCGACGAACGAAATGTTGCATGCGGACATAACTTTCAGAACGCAAAGAGCGAGAGTCTGTATCACCCATGCAAGGGAAGCGACAAACTGCCACCAAAATAGCCAAGCGATCAACCAACTTAGCCGTCATAGGCGGCACCCATCCTCCATAGCGAAGGGATAGTAGTCATGGACCGACTGAACCGAAGGCGTGCAAAGCACAGCATAAGTGCAAAGGTCCGCATCGAGTTTGCCATGCTGAGCTTCCAATGCAAGGCTGCCAGGGAGTGGGAGGCGACCACCTATACGAAGAACATTGGTGTTCGTGCGAGTACTTGTAACCGTCACATCAACAACAAGATATAATAAATGAAAATACAAACCACAGCTTCCAATGCAAGGCTGCCCCAAGTGATTCCCCATTGCAATTAAATAACGGAGTACTTGCGATAAATGTGATAAATGTTTGGATACACGAATAAAGAAGCAAATGGCGGAATGGATGGACATACGGAGGAGCGAGCGAAGCTTCTCAAACGTGTGCGTGCAATGTAAACGGACGCACGCAGACTCAATCGCGCCAATAACAAAGAAATAACGACAAAGACGAATTCGTGTTGCACGAAATACCGAATCCCTTCCATGCATTCGCATCCATGCAAGTAATCAATCTCAAAATGGGGTTTAAAACAGTTGGAAATGGCCGGAGGGGCCAACGAAGCCGACCTTTCGCATCACTGTCGTGTCGCTTTCGAAGTCGACCACCTTCAGCCGTCGCTCCGGATCCGACAGCGCCAGCATCTTGTATATGGAAGGCAGCACCGTCGATATCGAGGGCCGATTGGTTTGCTTCATCAGATCAATAAAGTGCGCAAACGGCTTCAAAACGGCATCCTACAACACACCCACAACCCGCGCGTGTCAACTCAAACGCCCATTCGCGCGTTTTCCTATTCCGTACTCGAAGGAAAAACGCAAATATATTCAAGATTGTGAGTATCTAGGGTTGATGCGGATTTCAGGGATTCTCACCAGCTCCTCCGCATGTCTCCATGCCTCAGCGTCCAACTGCAGCTCCTCTTGCTCACCTAACCCATCAGCATCGCGGACCTTCGACGGCCGCTCAAAGTAGGCCCGTATCACCCTCTTGTTCTCCACCACCCACTCCAACATCGCCGTGGTGCCGGTCCAACGGGTCTCGGTGAGCTCGGGCGGCTTGCACACCGCACCCACATCCGCGAGGGACATAGCCAAGCCCTGCATGGTGCTCCACCCCTGTCACGCATCACAAAATACGGGCGTTAGAAGCGACAGTGCCTATGTGGATTAGGAAAACACAACAAATTGGGGCATATAACGAGGTGACAGTTACCTCAACCGAGTGGTGAAAGTGGTGGACGATGCGGTCGATGCGAGAGATAAAGATCATAGCACGTTCATCGCTGGACAACGCACTCGCCAAGATGGTCTGTGCCGTTTGACAAATGCAACCGAGCCCTTTGAAAATCCTCCACCCGGCGAATATGTTGGCCCCCGCTTGCGACGTGCACCCGCAAACGTGGCGGCTCACCCGCTCCGGCGCCATCGCAACCCCACACTCCACCTGCACCCACCAAAGTCACTCATCAGTGCCGCCGCCGCGTGAGTTGCGCCCGTTTGCCGTCGTACAAACTACGGTTGCACGATTTCCATGGAGAGTACGAGATTCGGCAAGTAGCGAGCAAACGTACGAGACGCATGGTCCAAAAGTACTGTAACATGACTGTACTCGCTTCACTGTCTTTATCACGAGACGAAGGCAAGCATGGGCGCCACAAGGGTTCTGAGCTGCAAGCATGGGCGCCACACGCACCAGCGCGGCGAGGGTCTCGCCCTGGATGGCGTCGCCGTTTAGGGGCGTCTCGATAAAGGGCCGCACGTGCAACAACACCTCCTTCCACTTCCACTCCCGCGTGATCATGCACCCCGTGATTACCAAAACCGTGATACCGTCATCCGACCACATGTCTCCTGATATGGACAACTTGAGGCCGTCTTCGAGAACATGGCTATACACTGCACGCGAGACTTCCTTCATCGCATCATCGGACGAGGAGGACATGCACTGCAACACATCGTCGTGGGATGGAGGTGCATAACTGCGAGCAACAAGACGCATGTCAATAGGAAGAATTGGAAACGACCCTTGCACAATGCGAGACCGACCCCTCGGCTCAACGGCTGTACGGGGGCTAGTGGGTATAAAGCTAGGAATTATCCATTGATACATCGTTTAGTGTGTCACCACCATTGTGCCATCGATGAACCAACTTTTGAATCTAACCCATTGTCTAATAATGCCACCGTCGACATCACTATACAACAAGCTCCGTTTTGCTCAGAAATAAAATACTGTATAGAAGAATTAAATAATGTGGAGCCTTGCTATTTGGATGCACTGACCTTCCGCCACTCACGGCCGATATCCACTCGCGGAAATCCTCGGCATCGCCGAGGTCGAGCGGCTGGCCACTTTTGACCAACATGCGGACAAACGCACGATCCGCGGCCTCCTTGCTCTCCGCATCCATCGGCGCCATGGTCTGCTGCCCAAAGAAAAGTCGGATGTCGGTCGAGCCAGAGGTCCCGGCCACCGCCGGCTGCACGACAACCAACCAACTCGTCAGCATCGGTAGCAGTAGAGCAGGGTCGCGACGACATCGGCAGCGAGAAAGAGGGTGCGCAGCTAGAATAGATTACCTTGGTGGCAATGCTCACTTGGTCGGCCACCTCCTTGTGACGAGCTTTTACGTGATTCCTCAAGTTAGTGGTGTTGACGGCCGACACATAGATCCCACACAAGTGGCACTTCGCGCGCAACTTCCTTTCCACGAGCTGCTTTGGCTGAAAGAACTTCCAAACGTCCGAGACGTGACTCCGAGTGGGAATCGTCTGTGGCGCGTAAGGTTCCTCCTCCTCCTCCTCCTCCTCCTCCTCCCTCTCTTGCTCTTGTTGTGCCTGGTGGGGAGGGGCCGCGTGCGCTTTGGGCGACCGCTCCTGTTGTTGCTGTGCATGGGAGACACGAGGAGGCGTACGCTGCTCTGGGTTGATCCTGTTATCAGACGCTGACGTACACGGGACGGGCATATCGGTGGACGCCAGCAGCAATGTAGCCACCGCCTGTGTTTGAACGCCAGGAGGCGGATACATCGCGGTTGGCTGTTGTTGTTGTTGCTGGTGTGACGAGCAATTGAAACAAACGTCATCCCAATGTCAGATCAACTACAAAACACGATCGACAAATAAAGCAAACTGTTTCAAACATTTCCATGTGTGCATGTAGACGTCCATTAATTCCAAAAAAGTGAGTGATGTGGTATATGGCTTGCGTTTGCATAAGATTGGGTTTGTCGAGGAAGAATGTGTTTCTTTTGGGACACACATGGACATAAATAAATTATGCCAGCGCAGTGAGGATTCTTCGTAAATGTAATGGACGTGGCTGTGTGGGTGCGGGTCAGGTAATGTTGCAATAGATTTCTGAAAAAGGACGTGGACGACTACTTTTGCATGTATACAATGCCAGATATGCTTAGGAGCACCAAGCATCAAACCATGAAATATCAAAGTATGCTATACGGTTATCAACGCTGGAAAAATACACGTAAAGCAAAAAACATTTGTAAACGGGAGCAACCTCTCCTCGCAAATGCCCACGGATGGCCGAGAAATCGTTTCGTTTCAAATGAACACACAACATCGTGTAAAATGAGCTAAAATTCCAGCCTTAGGGTCATTGCGGGTCGTCATTTTCTTTTATGTTACTCTGTTCACTTCCCAAAACCCTCTTTAGAGCCCCCTCTCCCTCTGACGCTCGAAACACGAATGGGCGCTGTCTTCATTTGGCAAGTGTGGCCTAGCAACACCCTGAATGTATACCTGGCCAGCCTGTGAACACCAGCCCCTGTCAAGCATGCAAGACCTGCAATCCTGGTAAATTCTGTATGGCATAACTATCGAAAGTATGGGACAAGACAGCATTGGCCTCCCAGCTTCGAATTCACCATCATTCACTACGCATTTTTTCTCTGCTCGTCTGTTTTGATGCTGTTGCACCTTGTCATGCAATCAAAGTAGGATAATATTCAGCAAAATTTTAGAACACACCCTGGATTATCGGAGGAATCACAAAATATTTGCAACGAACATTTTAAGTTATTTTTTAATATATATATATGAAGACATGGAGAGAGCTCACACGAATGTTCTTGAAAAATAAAGAAAACCGTTGCTTTCACGAATCTGAGCGGGCGCCGCAGACGACACCACGCTCCGTTGGTGCGGGAGGTGGGGTTGGTATCCTGCCGATACCGCTGCCGCGTGCGACGGAATACCGTAGGCGGCGTGTGGGCCGTCGAGGTGGCGAGCGTAAGGCAGCGACATCGAGTAAGCGATATGCGCCGGGTGAATGGACGGGTGGTGGTCGCTTACGGGAAAGGGCGGCTGCAAGGGTGCTGCCGTGCCGGGGGGTGGCGCCGAATAGTGGTGAATGACCGGCCCCGCTGATATGAGTGCTCTGTGTGCGGCGTGTGCCGGCGACAGGCCGTCGGCTCCGGTTGGCTCGTTCGACTCGCGCCGCTTCACGATAGCTTTGTTATGTTTCCTCATTTCTTCCGTTCTTTCGCTCCGGACCAAGGCACTTCCTTCTTTTGTCCTCGACCGATAGGCGCGCGACTGGACTGGCGTGGTAGTGAGTAGTGACCCGCTATTGTCGCGTCTCGTTGGCTTCGCGGCGGCTGAGTTCTGTGGTTTCCGCTCTGAAGCACCGCTACCTACCAAGCCAAGCCTGCGTATGGAGGGGCATCCCACAGAAAGGCGGAGTCGAGCACATACATGTACTCTCATTCTCAGAACAAATTCACCCGCTCTTCTTGTAATCCATCAACCATGCTTCCCTTGCGATGAAATAATTTCATTTGCATATTCTCATTCAGCAGGTGCTTTTGAATTTTTGTAACTATGGAAAAACATGTAACAGAACGAGTTCCATGAGACTTATGTTTCGAGGGCCGATACTCAAACGCTACGAAACTGCAGTGCTTCTGGCGACGGCGCAAATGTTGCAGAATGTTGGGAAACTACCACGCGACGCCATATTAATGCCACTCACTTTAACACGCATAAGACATAAGCAGTAAAATATATCGTCGAAGCACTAAAATGTGTTCTTTATTCGGGACACAGTTACACAAGCACTGTTTTTCGACCTAAATAAAAGGGTAACAAATCAGTATACGGAACACTTTAATTAGTCGATAGCTCGTACGATGCACTTAAGGCGGGCGAACAACATTAGGTTTTAGGGCGCCAATCGAGGCGTTCAAGAACAGTGGCCTGTGGGGTGTATTCCTCCTTTTTGCTGTCATTTCAACTGTCATTTCTTGTAAAAACATCTCATCTTTCGCGGATGGTGGCTAAGTTCATCTAAGAACCGGCCTTAAACTGTGTACAGGTAAGAGACAAGCAGGGAGGGAAACCCTACTACTGTAAAAACGTTAATAAATATTCAAGATATAAGAGCAGCATCCGCCCCTTCATACACTGCGCGACAAAGATGTTTGCGTTACCGTCGAATCGAGCGTTGCTGAAATTCACGAGTTAAGGGGTTGTGTAAATTTAAATCCTTATATAATTATAACAACGGAAGATGTCGGGAAGGGGTTACACCCACATGGGTGGCCTTCACTTACATCAGTGACGAGACTGAAAAAGCGGCGTAAATAACTGCATTCGACGAGAAATGTGTTTATCATTTTCGTTTTTCTTCCTTTCACTTTTTTTCTTTTCTTAGGTGAACTTTGCCACCATCCGCGAAAGATGAGATGTTGTTAAGCTGCTTCATTCCTAAGCGATGCTTCTCAGGCTCTTTCCTTCCTTTCACGTGTCGCTCAAGTCGCCGAGGTTGGCTAGCCTCAGCCACGATGACACTGCGAGATGCCTATACTACGCAAAGCACATTGACGACAGGGTTTAGGGCTGTAGGGTATCCTTGCAATAACAGATGTACGCCATTTACGATCAGCCCGTACCCGTACGGGGGAAGCGGGCAGGACGGGCGCCTGTTAATGCAGATAGACAAAATGTACTGAACAGGCGCAAGGAAATTAAGAAAACATCAAGCAATTGCAAAAATTAACCATCCCTTACTGTGGATGGGGACTAACTACAGATGCCATACAAAGTAATCAGCAATTTTATTTTACACACAAGAGGACACATTTGCTAATAACAAAGAATCTGAATTATTCAGCATCTGTAAAAAATAAATTCAAGTCACTATATCAGCTTTCACGGACGAGGGCAGGCTGAGCCCTTAACCCGTACTGCCGTCCATTAAAATCTTTCCCAGTAGAAATAAAAATAACAGCCAATTCTGTTTTTCAAGCAGTGACAGGTGTTGCTGCCAAAAAGAAAGCCGGTTCCCAACAAATTGAGTAATACTGCTCAAGATATGAAGCGAGTGCAGAAGAAACGAAAGGCGGCGTGTGAGCACACAATCCCGGCCTCTCGAATTGACGATGTCGTCAGCGACTGTGCTGAAACTTACCGAGTCTGTGACTTACTATATACACGACAAATAAACACCGGTAGCGTAGTGGTATTGTTCGATTGAAATCGATGTGACTGAAATAACTCCACAAGAATCGCTGTGTTTTATTTCCAACACCGATACGCTCATCTGAACCGCCGAGAGGGCTCATGCTCATCTACTCACTGGAACAGCTTTGCACCGCCGACAACGGGAAAGAAAGCCTCGAAGGTCTCACCGATACGTCGACCAAATCCACCGAGTTTGAGATTGACGACGAAGGCGAACAGCAGGATGATGGGCGCGAAGGTTTATTCGATTTGGAAAGAACAAGTCCATTGCTATCAGGTGGGATTTAGGACAGGGTACCGAAGAGCATACCGCGAACATGGCGACGAATACGACATCTAGAGGATCTCAGGAACTCGTCTAGACCACGCCATCAACGCACATATCCACCCACCAGCTGCGCGGACCCGAATGGCGAATTTGCGTAGGTAATCAGTCAGTCACAGAAGCCCTGAACGATAGACAAACACTGCAGGAATGTACGGATCCTTTTTATAGTGGCTCCTGAATTACATTTATCAATAGAAAACCGTATACACAGCACCGACGGTGTTTGCTCCTGACCGACTACTCGAGTTTCCGTTCGTTTATTTGTGAATGGTGGGTGCGACGTTTGTCGCAAGCAGTCTGAACGTTATATAAACGTAACAAGTAACATAATACATAAAGGCACCAACACAAGGCGGCTGCTCAGAAACTCGCGAAAAAGCCCTCGGCCTAGGAACCAGATTCACACGGCCGTGCTGTAAATTTACATACTGTCATGCCGCAGGACTCTCTATCACCTATAGTGGCTTAACCGGGATCCTGTCATACATCCAGCGACACTAAAAAACGTTCAAAGACAGCCGCAGAGAAGTTCAAAATTGAATCTGCGGATCGGGGTGCCTGGGCGCCTCGTTGTGGGGCCGCCTGAAAGTGCTACTGTCTGTCCGTCCATGCGCGATCGGCTCATATTGTCGAAAGGGCAGCAGCTTGGCTTCGGTCGTCTGCCAACTTATGGGGCCAAGAGGGAAGGTGTGGGTAGAAATATGCAGTGGAATGGCATCGCTGCCAAAGTTCATATGGCGACATAAAATACTCGGCAGGCCACTGCTGAAGACTGCCTGCCTGAGGGTACTTGTACTCGGATAATATCAGAATATGACCGGAATTATTCGGAAACCACCTTTTAAGATTCATTCTGTTCGGTTCAATCACAAAAGAAAGTCTGCAGCAGAGTACTGAACTACGTGCGCAGGTCCTAAAAAACCGGCAAACCGGCAAAAGGAGCAGCATATATTTCAAATAACAAAATCAAAGCACAGCGCACACCGCCGTCCCGCCAACATATGATGCACTGATGCAGCAGGAGCGTCTCGAACATTCTCTCACACCCTTAAACACTTTCGCGACCATACCATGCCACAGATATATATGAACCTCACCTGATTTACGAGCTCGTGTAGAGGTATCGTTCCGGCAGACTTACGGTCTCCCCGGCCTTCATCTACGCAATGAGAGCGCCAACGTCGTCGTGGGTGTCAAAATGTGCTTGTAGCATGATTTTCTTAAATAGCCGAGATCCAGCCCAAGGCAAGCGAGGTCGACGAAGGCGGTGATAACGCGTTCCCTGCCTGGCGCACCGTGCACGCTTCGCCCCCGCCCTGGACGTGTTTACCGCTGCTTTTGTTACAAAGCTAACGTAGACTTCCCTTCCACTGGTAACGACGCTGCCTGCCCGCCCGCAGAGTGTACCTAAGGGATCGACGGCGGGGTGGTCTCGCGAGAGCCAATAACCCGGCCGGTCCGGGGGGATATCGATGATCACCAATAAAGTATCAGCGGGGCTGCTGCCTGTGCCGCTTTAGTGATTGCATAGCATCGATGCCATTCGTACAACCGATGTTGTGAGTACGGCGTTTTGGAGTGACGTGTCTTGCGGTGCTGTATGTATTGTTGATGTCCTTGCGCGTGATCGATCATCGATATGTGGATCGATGTGGCGCTGAGAATTGGCGATATCGATGTCCAGGCTGGCACTAAATCACTCTGCCAGGTCATTGCCGGGCTTCCCCGCAAAATATTTTCTTACAAGATAAAGAAGTGGAAACCACCAATAAAAAGAATTAGGGAAACAGGAGGGAAAAACAAAAAGCCCCACCGCCCTAAGCCCGAGGAAGAGGAAGGCATGCCACAGCCCTACCCTCGTCGTCCTGTTTCCCACCACAAAAAACATGTCAAACGCAATACCAATAGTTTTTGTAGAAGACATTGTAATTTTCTTATAAGAAAAAGCAGCGGAGACCACCAATATTTAAAATGAATAAATAAAGAGGAAAAGATATATGCCCGAGTTTTATTTCGTATTTGTAGCGCTTCCTAAACCTGTCCGTGCGCATATTGTTTTTCTTGTAATCCAGTTCTGTAGGTTTTTGCAATTCAAATGCTGGTCATTGCGGGCTTTCCCGCAAAACATTTTCTTACAATAAAAAGAAGTGGAAACCACCAAGTAAAAAATATAAGGAAAAAAGGAGGGAAGAACAACAAACCCCACCATCCTAACCCCCGTCCTATACAAAGCGAAAAGGCATGCGTGCCGCGTGGTCTTGTACATTTTATGTACATAAAGTTACAACTTACCTGTAGAAGTACGCCACGCAACCACGCGTGCCTTGCGTAACATGTCACTAGCTGTAAGGGCCGTCCTATACAGAGCGAAAAACCACGCGTGCCGCGTGGTCACTTTTGTACGTTTCTTGTCGTACTAGTACAGTTTCTAAAGTGTCGATTTTGCCGTCCTATACGACAAAGTGGGCACGGAGGCACGAACACGCGTGGTCGCCTATGATGTTGACCTGATCTAGCAGCGCAACTACCGCTAGCGACTAGCTAGTATGCCATGATGGCTCGGAGGCACGCGATGGCGAAAGAATCCTACCATTATCGCTAGCATTTTAGTAGCGCCACCGTTTGCCTCTAACCATATATTCCCGCACCTTGTCTTGCTTCGCGCGCACCGCTCAATTCAACGACGACGGAAGCGCGCCATCCCACCGCACTTACAATCTCTACTACATGACTTTCAACAAGCGACAACATAATTATTATTCACTAACTATCCACCCATGTATCCCCTAGAAGCACATATTGTGCACTTTTTTAATTATTTTCCGTTAACCTAGGCAAGATTCCAAAAGATCGCGTCGGGAGTATGCGCCGGCCGGTGGCCCGCACGGTAGCGGCGGCAGCCGCCGCGCGGGCAACCGATCACTTCCGTCCGACCCCAATTCGGCGACCGACGGGTGAAAGAGGAGAAAATAGTTAAATCCCTTACATTTTAAAGTTTATTTTGCGGTGATTTCCAGGGAATCGTGGTGGTTGTGGCGGTGAGGCATGGGGTTGGGTGACGAAGGTTTCACTAGATCCCGGGCCACAGGGACCACGCGGGCACGCAGGACCACGCGTGCCTGTCACACGGCCTCTGCGTGCCCGTGACAGCACGTTTCGTGTCACGGAAGGCACGCGTGGTCGCGTGGCGTACTTCTACGTGAAAATTGTAACATCACGTACAAAAAACGTACAGGACCACGCGGCACGCGTGGTTTTTCGCTTTGTATAGGACGGGGGTAAATGTGACAAGCACGCGTGGTCTTGCGTGGACGTGTGGTCCATGTGTCCCGGGAATCCGGGATCTTGTGGAACCTTCTTCACACAAACACACAACCCCACGCCTCACCGCCACAACCACCATTATTCCTTGAAAAGCACCACAAAACAAACGTTAAAATGTGACTGCCTCCCCCTCTTTCACCCGTCGGTCGCCGATTGGGGGACGGATGATAGTGATCGGTTCCCCGCGCGGCCGCCTATGATCGCCTATGACCGCCTATGATGTTGACCTCATCTAGTAGCGCAACTACCGCTAGCGACTAGTTAGTAGGCCATGATGGCTCGGAGGCACGTGATGGCGAAAGAATCCTACCTTTATCGCTAGCATTTCAATAGCGCCACCGTTTGCCTCTAACCATACATACCCGCACCTTGTCTTGCTTCGCGCGCACCGGTCAATTCAACGATGGGAGCGCGCTATCCCACCCGCACTTACACGCTCTACTACATGACTTTCAACAAGCGACAACCTAATTGTTATTCACCAAGTATCTACCCATGCATCCCCTAGAAGCACACATTGTGACCTTTTCTCATTATTTTCCGTTAGCCTAGGCAAGACCCCCAAAGATCGCGTCGGGAGTAGGCGCCGGCCGGTGGACCGCACCGTAGCGGCGGGCGATCACTACCATCCGTCCCCAAATCGGCGACCGACGGGTGAAAGAGGGGAAGCTAGTTATAGCCCTTACATTTAAAGTTTATTTTGTGGTGATTTTCAAGGAATAATGGTGGTTGTGGCGGTGAGGCATGGGGTTGGGCGACGAAGGTTTCACTAGATCCCGGGCCACATGGACCACGCGTGCTTGTCACACGGCCTCTGCGTGCCCCTTACAACTCATTACGTGTCACGCGATGCACGCGTGGTCGCGTGACGTACATGTACGTGTAAATTGTAACATTACGTATAAAACACTTACATGACCACGCGGCACGCGTGCCTTTTCGCTTTATATAGGACGGGGGTAAGCCCGAGAAACATTAAGGAATGCCACGGCATCAGTATTGCCCTCCCGTTTTTCCCCACAAATATACATGCCAAACGTAATACCCTTAGTTTTATTTCGTCTCTATAGCGCTTATTGTAATCAACATGGTTTTATTTCGTCTACATACTACATAGTCGCCACCGGTACACCAGTACCCGTACATATACTGAAATGCGTGGGCTTCAGCGGGGTCTGTTGTCGGAGCACGGTCGGGGAGGGCGCCACATCCCCCTGCTCGCCATGCATGTTGGCGCGTGCGTGGGATGCATGGTAGCGATAGTTACATGATGATAAGAAACTTAGGAGAAGTGAGCGACAGCATCGACAGCCGCCGCTCCTTATATAACCTAGTGAACATGCATCACATCCGTTCATACGCTAATATTTGTGACGAGCATTGTCATGTAACAATGCATTACAAGACTTGTACAAGTAGTCGCTACTATTCTTAACCGTGCTTTTCCACAAAAAGGACGTACAACGGCTACGTCGCTACTGCAATTTAGATCGAGGGTACTACTACATAGCGCGGTTCTATCCGTACCTCCCGGTACGTATAAGGGTCCGAATCGAAACTGAGAGCATAAAGATCGAGAATCACGATTAATTCAAATTTAAAGATCGAGAATCGTGATTAATTCAAACTTAAAGATCGAGAATCTTGATCAATTCAGTGAATAAAGATCGAGAATCGATATATTGTATAAAAAATCGCATCACTAGATCTGATTTTCATTCACGTAAAGATTGATGCACCTTATAAGTCATGCCCTAATTATCAATGCATATGATAATTCAACCTCTAAAATATCAATGCATCTGATAATTCAACCTCTAAAATATCATTGCATCTGATAAATCGCGGCACAAAAGATCAGTGTATCTGATATTTCGGACACTAAAGATCAATGCATCTGTTAATTCAGGCGCTCAAGAGCGAAATCATATAAATCGAAAATAAGTACTAGATTTAAAAAAACTCATGAAAAACTTATGTGCATTTGATAAGTGAATCACTGCTTCATTGCAATTATGCCCAGCTCACAACCCAAATCATGTTGTCGTGGATGGGAAGGGCACAATGCAATTGCTCTCCAAGGTTGAGACCCGTGTGCACGTTGGAGACATGACGCATTATTCAAAATACGTGAATTATATTCTATCCCCATACAACCCAGCAAAAAAATGTGCTACGAACCCTCACCCAGCGCAGCACATTCAACGTGGGTTTTACCCTGCCCACTACAGGTTGTCGTGTCTGGGATCATTGGGGTTTAAGGAATAATATGTAATCGCTCAAAAAGAGTAGAGAGAAGGTCTAACAATAAAAGTATATTGACGGGCGAGATAGCTCCCATTGCCATCTCTCGTTGTGGTGCCAAAACGATGCATTGCCATGTTGGTGATAGTCCGGACCATGGTTACGAATAGCTAGACCATGTGGTGCCAAGGAAGTGTCCCAAAATGGTGCGCTGCCACATAGGTATCCCAAAATCGTTCGTTGCCAGACAAGTATCCCAGAAGATGAGCGCTTTCTAGGAACTCAGTTCACGCTCTCTCCTCTGGAGGAGCAATTCACGCAGACAAGCAACACACACACACACACACACACACACACACACACACACACACACACACACACACACACACACACACACACACACACACACACACACACACACACACACACACGCACACACACACACACACACACACACACACACACACCGAAGCAAATACAATGCAATGAGAGTATTGGAGAGATTGTAAGTGCTTGTTACGGAACGAAACAAAAAAGAAGTACTAAGTTACGAAGGCTTGCTGCTAATAGCCTGAACATTGGCAATGTACTTTACAACTCGTGCACCGAGGTGCGTTTTATCACGTTCAACATCTGTTTTACGGGCCCAAGGGACACACCCAATGAACACAGGCAAAAGAAGCCACTGATTTAGGAATGATATTGAACGGTGTCTTACACTGATTCCAACATACCAACACGGCCGCACAAAACAGTGGTAAAGATGCATAATGAATAAAAGTTACAGACAAAACACACACACACGCACACACGCACACACAGGATGTAATGCACACAACTCACGTAACAAATAGAAAAAAATGCATGCAGTGAAGGGTCAAAACGTAACAAAACAGTGGTGAAGTTGCAGGATAAATAAAAGTTACAAACAACACACACACACACACACACACACACACACACACACACACACACACACACACACACACACACACACACACACACACATTATGTAATGCACATAACTCACGTAACATAACGGGAAAGAATGCATGCAGTGAAGGGTCACATTTTATAATGAAGTATTGATCATTACATGCGAAAAAGGCGCACACGTTCACGACATGCATGGGAGCTAACAACTGGCACGTGATTACCATCTCATCGTTGCTCATTTGGTGGTCTTCAAGATATTCCGTCGTCGTTGGCAAAGCACGTAAACTATTCAACTACTGCGCCACAAGGCCAAGGGCCATCCCTAACACAACACACGGAGAAAAGTCACAGCAAGCACGGTCAGTTGATAATGAAAGGTGCATTCCACACACACACACGACACAGTTGAGAATTTACATTACAAGTAAGACTTGCGAAGCACACACACACACACACACACACACACACACACACACACACACACACACACACACACACACACACACACACACACACACACACACACACACACACACGCACGCGCGCGCGCGCTCGAATTTCCAGGGTTTCGGCATATATGGGCACGACTACGTAGACGTTAAAGGAGCACAGTGGCACTTGAAATAAAGCATATGGGACTCACCTCTATACCGTCCTTGACGAAGACTAAAAATAGTAGTCGCTGTCTACACTTGCAGCGAAGCTGTCGAGAGTCTCCACAGTCTCCATACCACTACCGACGTCTAAAAGTCCTTTGTGTTTGCATCGGCGTAGACAAGCCTTTGCTAAAACGAATGGTGTCGTCTGTTGCACAATGTTGCAGTACGCACCTTTACGAGTCGCAGAGCGTCCGACGATTAATGCGAGTTAGCACAAGCGTCGACGAAGTCTTGTAGCATCGCCTTCGACGCCGCGTCGAGTAGATGCGAGGCCACCCCAACGCAACTTGCAGAAGCCGCGCCCCACTAGAGACTTTCTGCGACGATATCGTCACGTCCAACTCCACAAGTTGATAATGATGCGAGGCGGACATCCTTCCACGGTTAGGCATCGCGCACCGGAGTAAAAAATTCTACTGATTTATGTGGCTGCCGCGCGCTTTTCAAGTTGACTACAGACGTGTAGTCGCTTGGTAGACTGACGTTTCGTCCCCATGTTGTCACTATTTTTAAATCCATACCTAACGTAATATATTCTCATGTATTTCGTGCTATTTCTGAATAGGCTACGAAGAAGTGGAATAACAATAAACGTTTAATATACTGTACTTTTCAACACTCTTCAAAAGTACATGTACGGATAGATGATGGCATAGGTTCATCGCATCCGTCGATCAAAATCTTCGTAACCAATGATCCCTTTTTGGACCGTCATCGGCGCCGATCCACCTCGTCAACACGTTTTATCCAAGCATTGCAACGAGACCATGATCCCTTTTATGACGCATACGAGTTGCTGATTGGTCAATCTATGAAACCTTTCTCGGCTAGTGTTGGCCGTTGATATATCACGGAACCAACGGTGGCCATAGATGCATTTTTTCTGAGTATAGTACTGATAATGCAATTCTGTTTGAGCACCTTCTTATTTTCGTCATTGTCGATGACTTAAAAACATTTAGGGTTTGTGAATTTCAATTTTTCATTCATCTGCTAGATTTTCATATGATCAGTGTAGGTATAAAGCGAATTGCAATTTGATTTAAGCTCGCGCGGGATAGAAGAATGAAACAAAGGTAGAAACGATAAATAAATATTAATACATCTGATAAATCCCGGGATAAATATCGGTGCATCCGATAAATCGGTGCTATAAAGATTGGTGCATCTGATAAGTCAAGCCTATAAATATCGACGCATCTAATAAGTCAAGCCTATAAATATCAACGCATCTGATAAGTCAAGCCTATAAATATCGACGCATCTGATAAGTCAAGCCTATAAATATCGACGCATCTGATAAGTCAGGCCTTTAAATATTGATGCATTTGATAAGTCGAGCCTTAAAGATCGATGCATCCGATAAATGTAGTGCCTAAATATCGATAATTGATTAATTGCAAAAAACGCCGATGCATCGATTACTGATCATTAATCGATCTCTGATTCGGACCCTTAGGTACGTACATTTACGCATAGTTAATATAACTTGCTAGACGACGCGCCGGTCTGATTTCCCGAGACAAACAAGCCGCGTCGCTAGTTTGTTTTGACAGTTACGAGAGCCCTAGCGCCCGCCTCGTAGACCACGCGAGATCAGTCGAGAGCTAGCCATGCTAGACCAATTTCAGCCTAGTGCATGAGAGAGAGTTGACATACTCACTTTACAATTTCTTCGTTTAATTATATTCCATTGTCAAAACACACTAAACCGTCAAACATCATCCATTTATCCTCATCTACACTATCACTTGCAATGACAAGAGCACCAAGTAACAAGATATTTGTGTCAACAGTTAGCTTGGGAGGCGAATTTTGACACTAGTGTCGGAGCGTCTTGATTTTCACACGCTTTCGGTGTTGCTATATTCGACGATGCTTGCTTAATTCGACATGGCTTCCATTGGTCCCGGTTATGACGTTGTTGTCGTACTACATGTCGCAGGAACCAAGGCCTTGGACATGAACCTCGTGTTACAGTACGAACCTCGTACCGGTAAATCGTAGTTTCTTGCCGGTGGCATTGCGCCTAAAGAAGAACATGCCGACGCGGATGTTCATGAACTATTCGCGGAAACTACCCTTACTCTTACCGTCGACGATTTGACCGTGTTGACTTGAGCCTTTGTTCGAGCTCCCTTGTCTAGTGACCAACTTACATCACGTGTTCGTTTACCCGGCTTGTGTTAATGCACCGTGCGTTACCGCTTACCTGCGTACACCAGCTAAAGTCGAGCGAGCCGTGGTTGCTCAGTCGACCATTCATCCCGATGGTACTTACGTTGTTCCGGCTTCGTTGGACATGTTGACACTTACACCGTCTGTCACGGCCCGTGTTAATGAGTCTCAACGTAAATACAAGTAGTTACATCTTGGATTCGTTGCTTAATGGCAGCCCTTTCGAGCAACTGTCTTGTCGCGACATATCTACATTCGCCAAGATTATTTGCTACCAATGTAGCTCTTCTTTCAGTCTCGCTTTACGGCTGCAGATTTTGGATCGGTGTGGATGTTGATTAAGGGTTACGTCAATCAGCTTTGTGATGAGACGCCTACAAATTTACACATGAGGATTTCGGCCCTTGTAACCAACTTTGTTGGACTGAGCAAAATGCCCACATAGACGCAGCGCAAGGCTGCAATTAACGCCACTTCCCAGTTTGGACAAGACGCGCGTAAGTTTGAGGATTGGTTGGAGATGCAGCCGCAACGTTGCGTCATGTTGGGCATTAGTCTTGATTCATACAACGTTGTCGTTTGGGTTATGTCCCAGTTTTGTGACCCTTTGAACAATAAGTGGCTTGATCGTAAGTTGCAGAGTACCATTCCAAACAATTTCGAGTCTTTGGTTATAGAGATTCGCAAGATGTCCATGCTGCCTAACATCCGGGATGACGGTACAGATTCATTGATTGGACTTACGCAAGGAGTGTTGCGTTATGTGGCGGTTAGCCTCGTCGAGCTAAACGCTAGCACAAATCAGTTCTAATCTGTCTACTTCTGTCGTTGCAAGATGGCAAAATGATGTTGTCGAGAGGCAATGGTGAAAGATGTTTCACTGATGTACTTAAGCAGTATATGTTGTAAGTGGACAATGGAATTGTTAAAAGGTTCTGTCACCTCCCTCTACTGCACTGGGCTTAAATAGGTTTCCGCCCCATATTGCTTACGCATGCAAGCTACGCTTACGTGTCAAGCGTTAGGGCTGTCTAACTGCCGTCATCTGTCCTGAGACGCGGCCTGCCTAGCATTGGGTTTCACGACGCGGCTCCTTTTGCATCGAAGAGCTCGCTTTGGCGCGTCATCTGGCTAATTAGATTACTTATGCATATTAGTACGTACCGGGAGGTACTGGTCGTACTGTAGCATCAGCACCCTTATGAATATTGCAGTAGCGACGTACCCACGTTTGTACGTCCGTCCTATGGAAAAGCACGAATTAGCGTTTGTAACGAGTACCTGTACAATGTCCTGAAATGTACTGTTGCATGACTGTACTCGTCACAGTTACGCCGACGACACTCATCCCTTCAACTACTTCTTACGAAGGTCTTGTCAACCTCTTACGGACGATTTTCAGTGCTTTCGCTTCATCAATGGGTTGGCGATTTTTCAGCTTTAGACTCAAGCCAAATCTCGTCGCTCTCAACATAAGAGGTAAAGTATGCCGGTCGTGGAGTTACAGATTTTTCTGAGTATCCTCGTAACTGATTCGCCCCATCTTGGACGTGCAAGGAACGCACCGCTTTCAACTGACAACCCACGAGGCAATCGATTTACTAAGAATCGCCCGTCTGACAACCCCGACGTTGACGGCTCGAAGCGCCAACGTGGTAATGGTTCTGGTCGAGGACGTGGTCGTGGCAATCGAGTAGGCAGAGGTTAATATTCTACAAACAATGATCGAGTGGATTTCTGTGCCATCGCTGGAGTTTTGACTCCTAATGAGCGTAAACGACACCAAGAGGAGGGACTTTGCTTCAAGTGTCACAAGGAGGGTCATCGTCTCTTTCAGTGCCCGGAGTTGAAAGGTAGGAAGGCGGTCGACACATCTTCTAAGCCGAATTGATTGTGGCATGACTGCTTTTTGGATGAGCTTAAGCAACTAATTACATTTTTCCCGTGTTGAGACGTTGTTAGCGGCAAAGGCGCTATGTCAAACCTCGACACCTCCACCAAGGCACCAACTACAATAACGACTCATGTGACCCATGTCGCAGGACGTCGTTGTCAAAGCAAGCACAAAAGCACTCGTAGACATTTATAACCATAATACGTTCGATTGATTGGAAGATGGTTTGCATTGCTTTCGAACCTCTGCACGCACGATTTAACTTCACATTGGAGGTTTGTGCGGACGACGAGGGTCTAAACTCGCATGGTAACTTGTCTCAATGTTCGCCAAGTGACTTTGTCGTAGAGAGAGACTTAAGTGGAGAGAGGGTGCTCTTCAATCGACCCTGGGAGCTCGCTAACCAGATTACACGCCATTTCGAGAGCCGTTGGCGTACAACTCCGACATCTAAAATGGCGGTATTTGACCTACCAAATGGGCAAAGTTCAGCGGGACTACTCGCCACTAGAAGTTGTACCATGAGTTTTCTGCGAGGACAAAGTTGTTTGCTCGCCAGCCAATGGACGACCCGACCAAGCAGGAGGCCGTGGCGCGTGCTCAATGTTCAATTTAATTGTGGTTAGTCGACTATGATTGCTACTTTCACGACTCAGCCCCGACTACAACTCCTACCGTGCTTGATGAAACCCCGTCACTACATGTACCAACAAGCGTGCCTACGAAGCCCGTCTACGCTTCGACATTCCCCGGACATTCCCCGAACTCTTCCGCCCTGTTTACGGACCTCGCCGGCTAATTCTAACCAAGCTCATGCTGAAAACTCATGACAGTGGACAGCTATTTGCTGGGTTAGTTACTTAGTTGACGGTACTTCAACGCTTGATTTCGTGTCAAAGGATTTCGTACGACGCTTTCGCTTCCAATACGAGTGACCCCAGTTTGAGTCGCCAACGGACAACGTCTGAAGTCTTCAATAGTTTGCGATACCCCATTTGAGAGGGCTCGCCACGAGTCTCAACGGACTTTTTACGTTTTACGTTGTTTACGCGCAATTGCTACGGTGCTCGGTTTACCATGATTCGACGACGAGAACGTTTTTTTACAATTCGATACGACGCGTGTTTTCACCTTGATGGACGGTACTGCATTGGACATCCAAATTGAAGAACGACGTCCACATTGTTTGGTAATGTCATGTGGTAAATTTCAAAAAACACATGCGCAAGACGCGCCGAAGTAGGGGACGTAATGTTGAGTTTTACATGATTAGCGCCACACATGCTACTGAAAAGCCGGCAGAGTTTTACTCATGAGAGGAACTTACTACATAACAACGTAATGACTTCCGGACTATGCTCTACGACGACTTCCCGGAGTTACTGCCACATGTGGACTCTCCGCTTGTAAGCCGACAGTGGAATCACCCTATTGAAACAATTGGCCCGATGAAACGTCAGCGTCTTAATGTATTGTCACCTACGGAGCGCGCTAAGCTCGATAGACAGCTCAAAGACGCAGTGAAGGCTGGCTTAATTCGACCGAGTCACAGTGAATTCGCCTCATAAATTCTGTTTGTGCTTAAAGCTAATGGCTTGCTTCACCTTTGAACTGAATACCGCGGCCTTAACGAGGTTACGCTTGAATATGCTTACCCACTTCCGCGCGTCCACGACACACTCAATGAGCTGAAGGACACTAATTTTTACACTCTACCCGTCTTGGCATTTGACTTATGGCAAGTTCGAGTTCTTGATGAGGAAATGCACAAGACAACGTCATAGACACCGGATGTCTGAAGCAGTGGGTCGCCATGCCTTTCGGACTATGCAATATTCATACTACGTTCCAACGGATGATAAACGACATCTTGCGTGAATTTTTACCCAAGTTCGTTACTGTCTTCCGTGTTGGCGTTTGCATCTACATTCGAACTCTTGAGGAGCATCTTGAGCACCTCCGTCTTGTCCTACAACGTTTTAAGGAGGAAGACTTGAAGTTGCGTCTTAAGAAATGCTTCTTTGGTCTTCAAGATATGGAGTACTCGGGTTACACTAGGTCGAAGGGAAAGATTTCAGTCTCGACCAAGAAAGTCGAAGCTCTTAAAGATTGGCGAGTGCATGCGACGCAAAAGGAAGCTCGCAGCTTCGTGCAATTTTGCAACTTCTACACAAAGTTCATCCATCATTTTAGCGACCTTACAACTCCTTTGACGGACGTACTGCGGAAGTTCCAACCACAAACGCTATTACGTAGTCGCCTGCCTGTTTCGAAGCCTTCGAGACTCTTATGTTACAGCTCATTTTCGCGCCTTGCCTAATTCTTCCGGAGGTCAGCTCGGGCGCGATGTTCACAATGGCTACATATGCTTCAACATTAGGTATTGCTGCAATCTTGTCTTCAACAAGTGTCTTATTCGGTGCGTAAGCTGAATTTAGCTGAGCGTGGCAACACTTGCTCCAACTATGATTTGGAGGCTTTGGTCGTATGTGAAGCGCTCAAGCATTGGAGATGTCACCGTGAAGGTTGCTCGTAAGTTCCTTGTCGTAACATACCACGACACTGCGACATCTGCTCAGGCAGGCGGATAAAAAGTTGAAAAAGCGGCAAGCTCGTTACCTGCGGGACTTGTGGGCACCATGAAACTTGCGTATTTTAAGGGAGCCCTTAACAAAACCGATCAGTTAAGTCGGAGACTGGACTTCAAACTAGAGGCCACAATTCCATTATCTTGGGATATGGCGAGGTTCCGCCAGGTGCAGATTTACGACGGAAGTCCAAGCCGCCCATGTGGGGGTATTGTTAATCCATGTACACACGGAATGGCATGAAGGGGGTTAGAACCGCCGCTTCCCGGAACGGAGCTGTACGCCTTATCCAAGTACCGCCAAAAGTCGGTACCCGATAGGAACATATTGTGTATATGAACCCATCGCATCGCATCGCGAATGAGCTGCGAACACTTATAGCGAACACGTATAGGTGGAGGGCCAGGGCTCCCCCGGAGTCTAGCGTACATATGTGTCCATTAGTAGTCCTACGGAGGGATATGTAAACACTCCCCCTTAATGGACAAACTCCGGCCGGTGTCCTAGTAAACCCCGCAGTAAACGCGGAGGGCCCATAACCTGTTAATCCATGTACACACGGAATGGCATGAAGGGGGTTAGAACCGCCGCTTCCCGGAACGGAGCTGTACGCCTTATCCAAGTACCGCCAAAAGTCGGTACCCGATAGGAACATATTGTGTATACGATCCCATCGCATCGCATCGCGATTGAGCTGCAAACACCTATAGCGAACACGTATAGGTGGAGGGCCAGGACTCCCCCGGACTCTAGCGTACATATGTGTCCATTAGTAGTCCTACGGAGGGATATGTAAACATATATTAGTTCGTATTCCGGGAGGGTAGGTAGATTTGTTGTTGTACACTTGTACGACGGTTTGCGCTTGAGGGAGTAAGTCGAATTAAGCTGGTCGATAGCCTCAAGATGTCGGTTGAGGACGAGGAAGGTATTGGGCGACTCGCCCATATGAGCGGAAGTTTCTTCACATATGCCTTTAATTAGGTAAATTAAGGCTTGGGCGACCATAGGGACGACTGCAGATTCATTGAAGCTATCCGCTTGAGGTAGCTGATTAAAAGCACCTCCTATTTTATTCGAGCGGTCGAGGTTGTTAGTAGCCATATGTTTTTTGGAAGGATTAATGGCCAAGTACATGCTGGCGTAGGCGGGAGCCGTCGTAGAAGTCGGCGAGCTGCGGATCACGCAAGTCTTGATAGGAAGCGAAGCTAGTGGTAACGTGGACACCTCAAATAAGTTCGCGGTTACAAGGGGTTATTTCAAGAAGGCTTTGTAGCGAGCGTGGGCAACCGAGTCAACAACGATTTGGTGGAAGATGAAGCCCTCTTGATGATGTTTCCACGTTTTGTCGTCAAATTTTTTGTCGAGGATGATAATAAAACGATTAGTCGCTACGGGGTCTTGCGGGTCGCGAAGTTTGTCGTTGTGTGGGATATCGGACGAAGGGGGAGAGGTCGAGAGCTTCAGAGGTTGTATGTTAATAGCGTTGGCGGCATCGAGTTGAGTAGCCGTTAGATCGACGTCCATGGGCTGATTGTCGTCTGCATGGACCGATGAGGGTGCAAGAGTGGCACATTGCGGTGGAGCAAGGCCACAAGGAGCCAAAAGAGTGGCGCGAGTGGTCGGCATGATGAGTTGGAGCGCGACTAGAAGTAGAAAGTTTTTTAAAGTAGAGGAGGGTAGAGGTGGCAGAAGGTTAGATGGTCAGGCCCGAACCGAAAGAGGTTCCGAAACCAATAATGTATCTAGCATTCTTGTAATAAAATCCAATGAATTTCGTAAGAAATAATGGAATTAGTTTCTGGCAATGAGAAAGTTAAAGAACTGTTTATCGTTCCGAGGCCTTTATACTTGGTTGACTTGGCTGAGGATAGGCGTGATACATAAGTATTCAAGTGTTACGGGCTGTTGTCGTGGCACTGTTCGGATGTAACTAAGGGCCGTCCTATACACAGCGAGAAACCACGCGTGCCGCGTGGTCAATTTTGTACGTTTCTTGTCGTGCTAGTACAGTTTCTAATGTGTCGATTTTGCCGTCCTATACGACAAAGTGGGCACGGCGGCACGAACACGCGTGGTCGCCTATGATGTTGACCTGATCTAGCAGCGCAACTACCGCTAGCGACTAGCTAGTATGCCATGATGGCTCGGAGGCACGCGATGGCGAAATAATCCTACCATTATTGCTAGAATTTTAGTAGCGCCACCGTTTGCCTCTATCCATATATACCCGCACCTTGTCTTGCTTCGCGCGCACCGGTCAACGACGGGAGCGCGGCATCCCACCGCACTTACACGCTCTACTACATGACATTCAACAAGCGACAACATAATTATTATTCACCAACTATCCACCCATGCATCACATAGAAGCACACATTGTGCACTTTTTAAATTATTTTCCGTTAACCTATGCAAGATTCCCAAAGATCGCGTCGGGAGTATGCGCCGGCCGGTGGCCCGCACGGTAGCCGGTAGCGGCGGGCGCCGCCGCGCGGGCAACCGAACACTTCCGTCCGACCCCAAATCGGCGACCGACGGGTGAAAGAGGGGAAGCTAGTTATAGCCCTTACATTTTAAAGTTTATTTTGTGGTGATTTTCAGAGAATCATAGTGGTTGTGGCGGTGAGGCATGGGGTTGGGTGACGAAGGTTTCACTAGATCCCGGGCCACAGGGACCACGCGGGCACGCAAAGACTACGCGTGCCTGTCACACGGCCTCTGCGTGCCCGTGACAGCTCGTTTCGTGTCACGCAAGGCACGCGTGGTCGCGTGGCGTACTTCTACGTGAAAATTGTAACATAAGGTCCAAAAACGTACAAGACCACGCGGCACGCGTGCCTTTTCGCTCTGTATAGGACGGGGGCAATGTTGGCAATATGAGATAATTTTGACACGCTGGAGTCGATGTCATGTTTATTAATGGTATGTTTGCTGCGTTACGTGGAAAAGTGTATTCTTAGTACATGGCTGCATTGTTGGTACCAGGTTAGGTCTTGATGTAGACCTAACTTTCTAGCACCCATGTTTCGAGTGCGAGCCTCTGCGCTAACCCGGGATCGCACTCTCTACTAAGTCATCGATAGTGAGTATTGGAGGAGGACGTGCTGACCACCGTGGCTAGATCCGACGGGCCGCGGGGCACAAAAATTATGCCAAAACCCTCCGTGTCGTGTTCTCCGGCGGCGGCCGACCTCGAGGGTCGTCGTCGCCCGATCTTGTCCCCCCCATTTTAACGCAGCGCTAAGTACTAAGTCTGCCTTATTGTACATGAGCACTATATAACGGGCTGCTAGTGCTAACACTTTGATAGGCGGCCTAGCGCCCGTACCCTCTCCCCGCCTCTCGCGCGTCCGTCGAGCAACCATGTCTCGAGTGCGAGCCTCTGCGCTAACCCGGGATCGCACTCTCCTTTATTAGGTAAGCCGTCGATAGTAGGTAATGGAAGAGGAGGTGATGGCCACCGTTGCTATATCCGATCTTCAGCGGGGTACGAAAATTATACCAATATCCTCCGTGTCGGGTTCTCCGGCGGCGGCCGATCTCGAGGGTCGTAGTAACCCGATCCTGGTCACCCCCCCCCCCCCCCCCCCCCCGCGTCCCAACATTCCTCCTCGCTGCTTGGTTCCACTCCTCCTCTCGGTTGTTGCATCCTTACGGTGTTAGGCTGTGTCTAGTGAGCGCCATGCCATGGCGGTGCTTTCCGATTGGCCGGGGCCTTGATTCGACGTCGAAGAAACGCCCGTACCCTCGGCGCGTTTTCAAAAAACAATGGGCCTATCCGTATAATTTGCATTCAAGACGGCAACCACTCCCATTTTCTGGCATAGCTTTTCGATATCTGGTTGGAGAACTAAGGGATATCCGTGGGGTTAGGTTGGACAAAAATTCTACGCCGTGCGGAACGGACACTATTTGAATTCCAAAAAAGGCCTCCGTACATGGCTTCCCGGCGGCGGCGGATCCTGAGGATCACCCCCGCCAAACCGAGTCACTTTACCGGCTGCGACTCTCCTCATGTCAGCTCCTTGTCGCACCGCACCCCCATGAATGTTCGACAGTCACATGCTTAATCGGCGGCTAGCGAGCACCCTTCTCTAGCATTGCTTCCCGGCTGTCCGCTCTTAGCTCCATCAGCCTCAACCAACCGTTGATCCGGCCGTACCTTCCTTACCTCCATACGCTGAAGAGATACACGCTCATCTCCCCAAATGGGGCAGTATCTAAGGAGTACCCCGTTTTGAAAACACATTTCGGACGGGCGGAGCCGGAGGTATTGGCGCTAATATTGCACATGAATTATTTTCAGAAGCCCTCCGTACAAGGCTTTTCCGACGGCTATTCCTCGCGTGGATCGAAGTGGTCAGCTCATTCCGCCTAGCTCCCTTCTGTGCCATGCCTTGCACGGCTACGGGGTTACCCATGCCTACCACGAAGAGGTGGGGTGAGTGTTGACTTTATTGTCTACCGGCAATCACATACTTTGCCCTTTAGGAGACTTAGGAGAACGATTGGGCGTGGTAATTTACGACCAAGTACAACTATCGACACACGTCTCTTCCATGTGTGTGTGTGCCGACGTTCCTCGGAGGTTAGAAACTGTAAGCAAACCGCAGCAACTGCCACTGTCTCCCACTTAAGCCGATGCAACATAAATAGTCTTGCAATCAAGACAAACATATCTAAAAATAAATTCAATTGTTAAGAAATGTAAAATGCAACTGCTGCTAGACCTTCACGATGCGCGGCCCGCTCAGGCCGAACCGGGGTGCCGACCGGCCTAGGTAGGCTGATCGGCGTTTGAGAGGGGCGACGGGCTAGCATGATCTAGCTCCCGCGGAACTTTAGTCTTGCCGGAGATAGGAGGGTAAAAGATATCGAATTGAGCTCCTCACGTGGTCGCTCGTCGATCCCGCCGTCGCATCCCGTAAGCCCCGTCGTAAGTTCGTTGCCGCTCCTCCCGTCGCGATTTTCCTCCGTGTCGAGGTCCCCCGTTACCTCGAAGGCAGGTAGGGTGGATTGAGACAATCGAATAGAAAAAGCTAGGGCTATTGCCGCCGCGCTGAAAAGTTTCACCGCCCGCCATTTCCTCGGTTTTTTCTGTGCATGTACCGAGGCACAAGTTGAGAAATCAACCGATGATTGTACCCTCCTTCCACCGTTCGCTCGTTAGTCGAGCAACCTTGTTTCGATTGCGAGCCTCTGCGCTGAAAACTCTCTGACATTAGGTGTGCCTAGCGATAGTGTTGGGTAGCGGTAGAGTAGGGCATGGTAGCAATTGCCGGATCCAAAAGGCCGCGGAGATGCGGAAATTATTTGAAACCCTCCGCACCGGGGTTTCCGGTGAAAATTAATCTTGAGGATCGCCGCCGGCAAACCTCGCCGCTCCTCCCGTCGCGACAATGCTCATGCTAATAGTGTTGTGCTACTAATACACCATTGGGTCAACTCGACGTCAACATGATGGTCGACGACTAGCGAGCGCCCTTACCCGGCGCTACTTCCCGGCTGTCCGCCACGAGCTAAAACACTCTCAACCCACCATTGATCCGTCCGTACCCTCCTCGCCAGAACAAATTATTTCACATATACAAGCCCCATCCCCCAAATGGGACGGTATATGAGGAGTATTTAGTCGCGAAAAAAAAAACCAAATAGGACGGGCCGGGCACGGAGATCGTCTTGGCGCTAGTGCACGGAGACTATGATTTCCAAAACCCTCCAAACATGGCTTGACGACATCTGTTGACCGTGCGGATCGCAACTGCCCCCTACCGTGCCGTGCCTGGCACGACTGCCTGGTTGCCAACGCAGCAACGCCCACCACGTGGAGGTAGAGGTAGATGCACACGGGCTTGCGACCGCACCCCCCTCCGGGACTACCACCGCTACGCCGGCGGCATGCGCCTCGATATGATTAATAATATCATTTTTGCAATGATTAATCTGTTGGGTTATTTTTCGAGAGCTTTTTATGTTTTACAAATAATAACTCCACTTCGTTGCTTTGGGCGATGTACCTCCGCCTAACATGGGATTGATTATACTCCTACAACTATGTCCGTATGAGGAGTTTGTTTGCCGTTCTACTTACGTTGCTTTCCGGTGGTTCTTGAATGATGTGCATCGGGAGTTCATTTAGCGCCTTTCCGTGGTTCTTCATGTCACCTTGGGATAATATCGTCGAGATGCTTTGCAAGAGGGCAGCGCTAACGTTGTTGCATGCCTTTCACCCGCCCCCTGTGTTTAAACCTGTGGGTGGTTGTTCCATTATCATTTACCTAGTGTTTTCCGGTAATGGCTTTTTTATGTAAGAAATGTGTTCTACTAATATACCCAAAAGCACAGGTACCTGTACTTGTAAATCCTGAAATGCCCTGCCAAACTAGTGTGATTTATACAATTTTTTACAAGAAAAAAGTAGTGGAGACTCGAGACCACCAAGCAAAATAGAAATTAGACGTGGCAGTCCGATATCTTCGCGCGGGGGCACAAAATATCTTATGGTCAGATTGATTTGAATCTAAAGGTTTGCATATCCAATATCATGTGTACGGGACAGTAACTCTAGCGGTTACTGTTACCGTTAATATCGGCGCGTCTCACCTGCAGGGCAACCACCTTGCCCGAACAGTTAGACGTAGCCAACGACCAACGACTTCCCCAACGGTCAGCTCTAGCTAGCCCGTGCCTTATAAGCCGTAGCTAGCCACGAGCCTAGGCACTCTTTGCTTTCGCGCTCAGCCAATCTAGGCTTCGCGCGAATGCAGTCTCGACTCTAGTAGTCGAGTAGGGTGTCAGTTTAACCTTTTCGTCCCATGCGCACTCTAGCGTCACGCGACACTTCCCCCCGTTCAACTACGCAGTTCCCCAATATGCAGCCTGAGCAGTCTACATCCGCCGCAGCGGCCGACCCTCACGCTACCTCACTCGAACAACGCATAGCCGAACAGATTCGTACGGCAGTTTTGGCATCGGAACAACGGATTACTGAGCAGTTTTTGGCGGCTAACGCTGCCTTACTCGCACAGCTCCAGCAGACGACAGCTACACCTGCTACTACCGAACAACAGCAGTCCATTCCCGCCGACGCAACAGCGACGGAGGGTGGTAAGGCGGCCCCCGAGCCACCTATTGACCTGCTCGACGACCAATTCGACCCCTCCGCGGCCGAGTTCGTCGACTTCACCTACTACGGAGAAGTCATCCCGGCCGGCCTCGAACGTCCCCCTCGAGACGTCGAGGAGCCACGTCTGTGGACTCTCACGGACGACACCGCCCGGGCTCTAAGCGACAAACGTACCCAAGCGGCTTACGACGAGTACCTACACATCGGGTGCTATGCCTTCTTCGACAGTTGCGCCAACGCGGCAATTGGCGAGGCTTTGGACACGTTGTCGCACGGCCCACCTCTACCTACAGAGCAGGCGGCAGCGATTGCCCTCATCCGAGCGGGTCATCGCACCCACACAGCGACGGAGGAGGCCGCCCGTACTCGATTGGGCTTCCTCCGCCTCACCAAGGGCGGACAAACGAGCACGGATGCGGACCGCGTGTTCGCCGAATTGGCACACGAGCGCTTCTGCCGACCGCGTCCTACCGCGGTCTCCGGCACATTGGACGCGCTACGCCAAGCTTTCATCGACCGCACGCTTGAAGTCAGCTTACACGCGGCCAGCAAAGCCGCCGCCGGCGCCGCGTTCGCGAAAATCACGCCGGACAAGCCTACCGGCCCCGACGCTCGAACCCGCAAAGCCGCCGCCGACAAACGCAAGGCCGCTGCGGCAGCGGCAGCCACAGCACGAGCCGCTCCACCCCTCAAGCCGACCGACTCGGCTAAACCCCCAAGCAAGAAATGATGGTGTGGCCCGCCGCGCCGATTCCTGCTCCCCGACATCTTCCTTCATGCGCCACCGCGTACGTCGAAAATGGCGGGAGTGGGAGCGCATCGGCGCGAGCGGCCAAGTCCTAAGTTGGATCCGCCACGGCGTACGTGTCAAGTTCGCACACGGCCTACGCCCCAAGCCGTTCAACCACGGCATCTCCATGCTAGACGCCACACCCGACCAACTCGAGTTTCTCAACTCGGAACTACCACGCTTCGAGGCTTGCGGCGCGTGGGAGCGCTCTACGAACCCCCGCTACGTCTCCCGGATGTTCTTGGTGCCCAAACCCGGATGCAATCAATGGCGCTTGATTATCGACCATCGAGAACTCAACCGCTACTGCTCAACATTCAACATGACTTGCGAGACCCTCAAGCACCTCCGCCATCTATCTCGACCGGGGGACTACTTCGTCTCACTCGACCTCGCCGATGGGTACTACACCCTTGGCATCCGGGAGGAAGACCGGGACTACTTCACGGTCAATTACCGCGGCACCCTATGGCGCCTCGCTTGCCTCCCCATGGGGTGGTCGGGCTCCGCCTACTACTTTTGCAAACTCACGCAAGTGTTTACGAACCACCTACGCCGCCCACCACCTCCTACGCCCGCATCTACTCCGGCCGGCCTACGCCGCCCGTCCAAGCGCTTCCTCCGGAACGCGCGATTGCGAGGAACCCGACTACTCCCCTACATGGACGACTTCCTCTTCTTGGCAGACTCCTACGACGAGGCACTCTTACTTCGGCAGCGCGTCCAAGCCCTGCTCGACAGCCTCGGCTTACAACGCAACCCCAAGAAAGGTGTGTGGACGCCAACGCAAGTCGGCGACCATTTGGGCCTCACGGTAGATTTACAACGCGGCGAGTTTCGCGCCCAGCCCACGAAACTGCGACACCTCGCACAACTCGCTTCGTCCTTACTCGGACGAGCGGCGTCCAACGCACGATGGCTACCCACACGCCAACTCGCAGCCTTCGCGGGGAAAGCGCAATTTCTCTACCTCGCCATCGCACCCGCCCGCTTCTTTTTGCGCGAGCTCCACAACGTCTTGGCTACCCGTACCGGTTGGGGAGGACGCGTGCGCCTCACCCACCAACTCCGACGCGACCTCGAGTGGTGGCGCACGGTACCTTCCCAACACAACGGCCGGTCGATCTACAAGCCCATCGAGACCGCCTATTTGCACGCCGACTCGAGCGACTACGGATGGGGGGCCGTCCTCAACGAGGACGCAAATTACCAAGCCCG
Organism: Tetraselmis chui; assembly: GCA_026401115.1. Classification (NCBI taxonomy): domain Eukaryota; kingdom Viridiplantae; phylum Chlorophyta; class Chlorodendrophyceae; order Chlorodendrales; family Chlorodendraceae; genus Tetraselmis; species Tetraselmis chui. The sequence continues at coordinate 83,237 of JAPMLY010001657.1, forward strand.
CGGGTTTTGGAGCGCCCCCGACCGCCTCCAACACATTACGTGGAAAGAGCTTCGAGCGGTCCGGCACGCGGTCGAATCCTTTCTCCCACAACTCCGAGGACGACAGGTCCTCCTCCACGAGGACAACACTGCCGTGGTCGCCGTCCTAACCAAGCTAACGTCCCGGTCACCCGTCATGATGACCGAGCTACGGCGTTTGTGGTTCCTACTCGACACCAACGACATCCGCATCCGCCCACGCTACATCCGGTCGGCCGCCAACGTATGGGCCGACACGCTCAGCCGCGAAATGGACTCCGAGGACTGGCAGCTCAACCCACGACTCTTCCACCACCTTCAGACCCGGTGGGGCCCGCATACGATCGACCGTTTCGCTTCTATGCTCAACACCCACTTGCCACGCTTCAACGCCCGCTGGCGCGACCCCCTGTGCGAGGACATCGACTGCCTACACCTCCCCGACGCGGCGTGGAAACGCGAGAACAACTACTGCAACCCCCCTTGGTCTGCCCTACCAGCGCTGGCCGCCAAACTCGAACAAGCTCAAGCCGCGGCGACTGTCATCGCCCCCTACTGGCGAAACAAAACGTGGTACCACGCGTTCGCCCGCTTGGCAACCGAGACCGTGCACTTCCCAGCGTCCCGCGACCTGTTCTTTCCAGGCAGGCTGGGCAAGCGCGAAGGGGTCGGGCCTCCCGCGTGGAGCATCGTGGCCTTTCGGCTAACACCCCCTCTTGGCTCTACACTCGACGCGGCGCGATTGGCCGAGCGATACGCCCGGACCGATTAAATGCGCATGTACAGGGAATCCTTCCTCTGCGTACATGACCGCCGCGCTACGGATTACGCCGTGAAGCAGCACAGTCGCCCTGGTCAACCGAACTAGCTGAAACTTTTCAAGACCTCCTAGGATCAGACGAGCTCGGGGTTACGGCGGTTGCCCTACTCAGCAACTCGCTAGCGCCCACTACGTACTCGAGCTACCAGAGCGCCATCAGACAATTTTTTATTTTTTGTGCGGAGGAAAACATTGCCCCACTACAGGCCACACCCGCCACGATGGTCCGCTACACGGCTTGGCTGGCCCTACTCGGAACGGTCGCTGCAAGCTCACTGCAGCCTTATTTCTCCGCCGTTAACAAATTCTTCCGTGACCACCGGCGCCAACCTATCGCCGTGGGCGAACTGTTGGCGGACGCCCGCCGTGGCCTCGCAATGCTACAACACCGCCTGATTCCCACCACCGCTCGCCTCCCGCTACATGCACAAGTCGCCCTGGACATCCTGCACGCCGCCAACACCCTACACGGTACTTTCGCGTGGACCCCTGCTTCCTTGCCTCAGATGCAACGCTTCAGGGCCTGTTTGGCGGTTTGCGTCAATTACATATTTTTCTGCCGCGCCGAAACCGGCGCCCGTTGCCAGACCGGTGACCTGGTTGTCGACGGGCCCTCTCAACAAATCTGCCTATTCGTACGAAAAGCTAAGGGGGACCAGCGCCGCGACGCCGGCGATAAACCAGTCATCGCTATCCCTGTAGCCGCTAACCCCGTCCTGGCAGCCCTGATCGACTACTACACGGAGCACCGCGCGGCATCCTGCCGCAAATTCTACAACGCGGCACCCCCGCTCGCCTTTTGGAGCCTCTCACCTTCGGAACCTTCTACCGATTGGGGCGCCGCGTCCACCGTCTCCGCTTGGCTCGCCCTCGCCCTCCGCACGGCCGGCTCATCCGCGCCCACCGGTTTCAAGTGGACGTCGCACAGCCTACGGAAAGGCGCGGCGTCCGCTGCCAGCTGCATCGGCGCGCCCCTCCCCGTAATCAAATTTATGGGTGGCTGGGCCAAGAAGAGCTATGTGACCGAAGGCAAATATATTGACCCAACCATGACCCCAACACCTGCTGCTTGGCGGTTCTTCGGCTGGCTCACTCCGTCCCCCCCGCAACACTAATTCTGGCTGTGCAAGCCTTTGGCTTTAGGTTACTGGCAAAACGTGCCCTAGGGTAAATGGTCAGATTGATTTGAATCTAGAGGTTTGCATATCCAATATCATGTGTACGGGACAGTAACTCTAGCGGTTACTGTTACCGTTAATATCGGCGCGTCTCACCTGCAGGGCAACCACCTTGCCCGAACAGTTAGACGCAGCCAACGACCAACGACTTCCCCAACGGTCAGCTCTAGCTAGCCCGTGCCTTATAAGCCGTAGCTAGCCACGAGCCTAGGCACTCTCTGCTTTCGCGCTCAGCCAATCTAGGCTTCGCGCGAACCCACCCACCCATCCCTATAATCCTGCGGTAATCGGCCCCCAGACCCTGTCTGTGGGTGTCTTTTGGCCAAATTATAACCAAGCTGACATCTTTGGCAAAACGTGCCCTAGGGTAAATGATTATTTGCTTACAAGAAGAACCAGATGAGCACGGACAGGGAAAGTGGGAGGGGAAACAAGAGGGCAAGAGTGACAAGAGGATCACGGAATCCAAAGCACAGCAAAATGAGGGAAATGAGGAGAAAGACATTATTACAGGTAAGAATTTTACCCGTACTGGTACAGGTACCTGTACTGGGCCCAGTTTGCCGCGACCCGCTCTGTGCTGTCGTCGCTCTCATCTCGCCATCAGTCAGTTCGATGGCGCCTACGACGAGGCGAGGGTGCAGCCTCGTGCGCGACGTCAACCTGGGCGTTACCGCTCTATTGCGCCCTACTGCCGTCTCTTGCCCCCTCGCCGCTTACAAGCAGGCACCCTGCTGCCCTGAGACCAAAAACCGCTGCTGTCGCACCGCAACCGCGCTCCGTCGCCGTCGAACCGCCGCACCTTGGCCGCACTACCATCCCGACCACAGCCGCTGACCGACCTCAGCAAAGGAGTCTTCGCAGCCGACAGGGGGGTGGGAGGGGGGGCGATGACGAACCGCCTTGACTACCTTCTCAGCGAGCTGGACAGCAGCGATGATGAAGACGACGCCGTAGCGACGAAAGAGGTGCTCCGTCCTCCCTCCGTGCACTTGTTGAGGAGCAGCGCGTCGCCGGGCCGGCACGCGAGGGGTTGTCGGGAGGGGAGTAAGAGGGGGGAGCGAAGTGCGCGCGCGCGCGCGCGCGCGTGTGTGTGTGTGTGTGTGTGTGTGTGTGTGTGTGTGTGTGTGTGTGTGTGTGTGTGTGTGTGTGTGTGTGTGTGTGTGTGTGTGTGTGTGTGTGTGTGTGTGTGTGTGTGTGTGTGTGTGTGTGTGTGTGTGTTTGTGTGTGTGTGTGTGTGTGTTTGTGTGTGTGTGTGTGTGTGTGTGTGTGTGTGTGTGTGTGTGTGTGTGTGTGTGTGTGTGTGTGTGTGTGTGTGTGTGACGAAAGGGGGAGGTGGATGATGTCGGGCGTTGCTTCAGGCGCCGCGGGTGTTGGAGGAGAGAGAGGAGCGATCTCGCGGGTGTGTGTTAGGTGGCGCGGGTGTGGGCGAGGAGGAACAGCGAGCGGACAAGGGATGGGGAGGGAGAGAGGGAGAGGAGGAGGATGGTGGGATGGTGGAGGAAGGCGGAGGGGAGAAGATTGATGTGGTTGATGATGATGGAGATGAAGATGGCGGTGGGGAGGAGGTGGGCGGCTTGAGCTGGGAGGAGGCAAGGGGGACATCATGGGCATCTTTGATGGCAGCAGATAATCAACTCGGAAGCGCAGGTGATGGCCCATCCCCATTCTTGTCCTTGGAATGCTTCATGTTGGGAAACTGAAGTCTTGTGCAAGAGACAAGAAGGGGGCTGATGTGTTGGTGGTGCTGCTGGTGGTGGTCACAGGGGGAGTGATCGATTTGGAGGAGGCAGAGGAGTCAGACATGCGGCGCGGCGAGGGATCTGAGGGAGAGGAGGAGGAGGGAGAGGAGGGGGAGGAGTGGAAAGGGGAGGGGACGGTCATCCAAGGGGAAAGGGAAGGATCCTCGCCATTGGCGGACACGGGTAAGGGCATTGTCGAGGGCACAGACGAAAGCTTCCTGGACCTCAGCGGCCTGGATGAGCTTTCTGGGGCGGAGGAGATTTCTGCAGGGGGGGCTCGGGGTAGATTGTCGTCGCAGATGCTACCAGCTGACTCTGGGAAGGTGCTCTGCTGTCATGCACATGCCCACGTCCAATCAACTGCAGAAATTCATCTCACGCCAGCCGTCGCGCTCTTTCACGATTTGATGCGGTAAAGACGTGGGCCTGGTGTGTGCTGCAAGGTGCGTGCCATCCTGGCGGAGCTGTCGGACGAGTCAGACGGAGAGGGTGGCGGTGGTGGGCTGGACGACACGATGGAAATAGACTTCGAGGATGACGCGCAGCCGTTGGAGCCGTTGGCGGTGGTAGGGCAGGCGGCGGTGGCGGCCTCAATGTTGGGCCTCCCCAAAGAAGTAGCTCCCTCCCTCCCCCCCTTTTATGCCCAAACACCCCATCGCCTGTTCATCTCTCATCACGCGGCAGAAGTCAAATCGTACCGGTTCGGTGCACTAAGCGCGTCTATAGAACTGTATTTAATTCATATAATGTAGAAAGCGCTTGCATTCTGCAATTGAAAGATCCCAATAGGCATATTTTGTGATGTGCGCGTGTGTGAAAGTGTGTGCGCGCGCGCTCTTGTGCTGTGTGTGGGGGTGTTTGGGTGTGTGTGTATATGTGTGTGCGTATATTTGTGGGTGTGTGTGTTTGTGCGTGTGTGAGTGTTTGTGTGTATGTGAGTGGATATGTGTGGCTACGTTGGTTTGTGTATGTGTGCGTGTGTGTGCGTGTGTGTGAATATGTGTGTATCTATGTGTGTGTAAATGTGAGCGTGTGTGTGTGTGAAAGTGTGTGTGGAATGTGTATGAGCGCGCACATAGTTGACTTGACTTGACTTGGGTTGTTGGTGCATTTGCACTTCAGCGACAAGGTCAAGGATAAACATATTCACATACATTCAACTAGTGCTGTTGCCCCACACGTGCAGTGGATGCAGTCGGACCTGTCGCGCGGCCCTTCGCGTGACCTCTCTTCCGCGGAGCACCCCAATCCTGCGCCCACCGCCCCAACGCCGCCACCGCCGCCGCGTGTCACTGAGGCGGACGCCGTTGCCGCCGCGGAACGCGTAATTGCGATGGAGCAGGATGTGCTGGACGAGCTGCTGGCGTCAGCACCGGAGGGTGGCACCGCGGGGGAGGAAAGCAGTGAGGCTGTGGAAAAGGAGGCGGCTGATAGGGTGTCGCGTGAGGATTTTGGGAGCGGTGAAGGGGGTGCAGGAGTGATATCGGGTGACGACAGAGAAGGCGAGGTTGGGAGTGTGGGTGAGGAGATGGGAGGGGGAGAGGAGGAAGGTGAGGAAGAGGGTGGTGATGGTGATAATGAGGAGGATTTGGGTGGACTGTCAGATCTGGAGGAGGGCGATGGAGAGGAGGAGGCGGAGGCGCTCTTGGATGATGAGCCTGAGTTGGCTCGGATGGCAGAGGCGTATGCATATGAGCAGAAACTGTTGCTGGTAGACACAGCCGCGTCCTTTCACCCCCCCCCCCCCCCCCCTTCCTCATTTGCTTCTTTGTTTTTTCCCTCAAGTTTTCGTTTTCCCCCTCCCCGTCCCTTCCCCTTTCCTTTCCCTTCACTCCCTCTTACCTACCTTTTTACCCTCTAATATTAATTGCCCGTTCCATCTTCTCAATCTTCACCCATCCCTTTTCGTTTCTCCCCCCCCCCCCCCTGTTTCTTGCCCCTTCTCGCTCGCTCTTTTCCTTTCCCTTCCTCCTTTTGCCGGGTTCCCTTTCCCTAACCCTTCTCCTGCCCTTTCCCTTCTTCGCAATAACCCAACTGTCATGCTTCACCACATTACTCGTTTAGCCTCTTGTGCCCTGATCCTTCACACCCATTCCCACACTCACGAACACGCATTCCCTCTCTCCCTTTCTCACACCCACCCACCCACACATCCACACATCCACACACACACACACACACACACACACACACACCCACACACAGACGCTGATGCGCTATTAATCACCTGCCTGCCTTAGGTCAATTCCCCATTCGACCATCCTCTCAATCCATGTTTCCTCTGACTTTCTCTACCACGCCAAACTTATTAGATCTTCGCTTTACCCTGTGTTCCCGCCTGGCCAGTCTCCACTTCTCATAACCTCCTCTCGCCCATCACATACCCGCGGCTACCTAAATCATAGGTCCCACCTCGAACGCCCGGCCCATCCATTCGCTTGACCGGGAGTGAGACCTGATCACCTATGCCGGGAACGTAATGGGGAGTGACAGTCGTGATGGCCTCTACCGCAGGGGACTGGCCGGGCGACGGAGGGCGGGGTCGATCCGGAGGGGGTGGGGCCGGACCTCAGGTGAGCCGCTCTGCTTCATCATCGTAGACTGTGCAATCAAATTTGGTGTGTATTGCAGCTGAGCGCGTTAACCAACAGGCCTTTGGTTGTGTCTACTCTGGAACGGCCGATTGGTTTGTGAAGTCATGGGGCGAGGGGCTAAAGATAATGTTGCGGGTGGGTGTGTTTGTTCAGATTGCAGCTGCAGATGCTGCGGGACGAGGTGGGACCGGGCGGGCGGCCGGTGGGGGCCAACTCGATGATGGGGCGCGATGGTGTGCTGCGTGTGGACTCGGTGCATGGCTCCATTGGGCAGCACATGACGGCGACGGGGAAGTACGGGCACCCGCAGGTAAGGACTGCTCCTCCTCCTTCTCCGTCTTGGCGTGGATGCAACGGAACCAAAAAGCGACGCTGGGCAATGCCGCCTTTCCGGGTTACGTGCTCTGTGCATATGGCTACCTGAACGATTGTGCAAATTCGGCGAGTGCAAGCATGTGACTATATATGGAGGAGATGTGATCGCGCCAGAATGAAAAAAATCAATTTCAAAGAATTAATGACTTTGTAAAGATAAACGGACGACTGAACGATTGATTCAAAGTGACAATAATTTAGCGAATGAAAGGTCGAGGGATGAATCAATTCATCTTTGGAGGAACGAATTGGGAAAAGGGTCGAATAAACGAAGTGATATGTGCAATAATTTACGAATGAATGAACGAATACATCGATTTGTCGTTGCGCAATATTGATGAACTTATAATCCGTCGAAGAAACTATCCGTCACATTTGCTGCAAAAGATGGGCATAGCATTGTTTCCTGTTATAGTATGGGTGTGAAGGCATGCACATTGGATATGAAGGACTCGGGTGCTGTTGTTTGATTAGTGGCAAGTTTTTGCATTGACAGATTTTGCATTTTGTCTTTGGCAACAAGAGATATGGACGGCAGCGGTGGTGGTCAGTACTCTGAAGCTGCTAATCCCTTTCTGTTGGTGTAGGCGGTGATGAAGCATCAGCACATCGTGGCGGTGGGTATGTCCTCGGGTGTGGTCCTGTTGCAGGTGCCGGCAGCCGCTCCTGCTGGCTCTGCCGGCAGCGCACAACAGTCGCAGCCGCTGCCCATCCTCGCCGCGCTTGGAGAGCCAAAGCCGTCGGTGGCAGGTGGCCGGGTGGGGGAAACGGCCCCCTCCTCTTTAATCCCATCTAAATGCTCACTCCTACCCTCGCACGCCTACCCACCAGTACACCCACACATGCTCTCTCTCTTTCTTTCTCTGTGACATTTACTGTATTACGAGTGGCACTCTCATCCTTTCCTATCAATTGGCGCAAAGTATCTCTGCCTTCATTTTCCTCGCCTGCAGTTAAGTCATTGTATCGCCCTCCATTACTCCAACGGAATACTTCCAAAGCTGGCTTTGCACATGTATCCTCTCCCTGGACTATTCGTTCCCTGGACTACAGAGTCTCCCCTCCCTTCCCTTCCCCGACACACCCGCACCTCAAGCGTGCTGAGATTCGACCCGACGCGAAGGCTTCTCAATACGATGCACAGAATGACTTTATTTTTTTGTAGCAATGCTCTTGTCTACTTCATAAGTTTCACGTTTTGGTACATGTTAGGGTTTCACAAGGGACGCCCAAGCTATGTGCAGTATAGCTGCTGGGGCATTCCGTGAGAGAGCACATGCTGCCATATACGTTACACATTGTTTGCCGAATGGGTGCGGAATTAATGACATGGAAATTTGTATTAATATTTTTGGTATTGCTTATTCGTATCACTTCATGATTCGATCATCCTCTAAGCTCCCCTTCCCCTCCCCTCTCCTCCTTTCCCCTGTTGTGCAG
>JAPMLY010001658.1:0-12500 GCA_026401115.1 Tetraselmis chui
ACGTGGGCAACCATTTCGCCGTAGCGTAGGGGATGAGAACGGAGCCGAGTTTGGCGAGGGGCGGCATGAGGGGGCATGGGGTCTGGCAATGGTATGTCGATGGGGTGGGATTGGAGTGAGGTGGCCGGTGCGTCATCCGAAGGGTTGGTGATGGTGGAGTCGACGGAGAGTTGTGCGCCGAAGCCCGGGGTGTCTTCCTGAAAGACAACATGGACGGAAGTGGTGATTCGGCGGGTTTCCGGGTTGTAAACGCGGTACCCGGGTGCGTCATTGGGGTAGCCGACCATGACGCCACGAAACGCCTTTTCACTGAGTTTTCGACGCAGTTTGTCAGGCACCTTGGCGAAGACGGTGCACCCGAAGACGCGAAACTTGGAGGCGTCAGGCACAGACGACGTGAGGAGGGTAAGTGGGATGCCACCAGTGGGGCCGACTGAGCGACTGTACGTGCGGTTGCGGAGGTACACAACAGTGCTGACAGCGCATGACCACATGGAGTTGGGAACGGCCATACTGTGGAGCATCGCTGACGCATTGTCCCGGATAGTGCGCCAAGGACGTTCGGCTTTGCCGAGCATGTGGTGGGCGTATGGGGCAGAGAACTGGACCCCAACGCCGAGCTGTGCGCACATCTGGCGGGTTGTTGCAGCCTCAAAGACAGAGTCCGAGTCAAATTTTATGATTGGTGCAAACGCACCCGATTGGGAGTGGTAACGTGCATGCATGTGCTTGATGTCGAGGAGGATGTTTTCCAACTCCGAGCACGCATCGTCTTTGGACTTGAGGAACCGCACCCACATGTAATGGGTGTGGTGGTCAATGACGAGCAAGCAGTAGCGGAGGCCATGTGGGGAGGGGACGTTGACCGGTCCCCACAGGTCAGAGGAGAGGTTGAGGAGGGGACGAGAAGGTTTCGCGCATGCACTGGTGTTGCGCGGTGCAGCTGTGGCCTTGTGTAACAAGCATGAGTCGCAAGAGACATCGGTTACAGAGCTGGTTAATGCAGGGCTAGTCGGGACACCGTGCGTGTGCTGGGCCCGCAGGCTTTGCATGTTCAGGTGTCCAAACCGACGGTGCCACAGTATAGGGTCGCACTGGGCAGCAAGGGCAACACTAGGGGAGGGAGAATTCACTCTCATCGTGGAGGTACTGGGGGGGGGGGGGGCTCTGGCTGGTGGGGGAGGAGGTAGAGGCCGTTTCCGGAGGGCTCTAGCACACCCATTCCTGTGGGCACCACAAGCAAACCAGTGTCAGAGTTAGAGGGGAAGATGAATTCACAACCGCTGTGGGTCTGCATCCAGCTGACACTAAGTAACCGGCCGATGCGCTGAGCAGAGCGAGAGGACAAGTCAGGGGTGTACAACGCATGGACAGTGCGATGAATAAGTACGCCTGTGTCAAGGCGGACTGAAATTCGGACGGAGCCACTGCCCTTGACGTCAACACCAACCCCGCCAACGCGCGAGGGAGCGGAGGGGGGTGTGAATCGTACGAAGTCGCCTTTAAACGCGGTGAGGTTGATCGAGCAGGCGGAATCGACTACCCAGTACTGTGAGAGGTTACGACCGGGGGTGAGGGAGGAGGAGAAGGCTACGGAGCTGAAAGGCACACTCACCTCGGTGTCATCGTAATCATCCGTGCATTCCTCGAGGGTAGGCAAACTGTCAAAGTCATCGGCGGGGACGTCGCTCAGCACAGCGGCGTGCGCAGAGTGAGAGCCACCAGCAGGGGTGCCGTACTTCTGAATGATCATTTTGCGCTTCGCGAGTGTCCACCGCAAGAGGGCGTCATCCGGGGCATTGCAAGAGGACAAGATGTGGTCCGGGCTGCCGCAAGCGGAACACTTGGTGGGCAGGACGCGACCACCGCGAGGGACACGTGGAGGGTGGCCTCGACCGCTGTGTGATCCGCGGCCAGCAGCGACAAACGCGGAGATGGGAGGCGGTGAGGTGTGGGGAGCTGTTGCGGCCGGGGCGTCGTCCTCGTCCATATTGTGCGCCAGGTGGAGGATGCTGGCCATCACGTCATCAGCGGACAGCAGGTAGTCTGTGTCGAACGCGTTGATGACGCACTGTTTGGCCTGACCGTGTGGGCCGTTGCTGGAAATACCGCGCAGCATGAGGAGACCGAGGTTGTGGGGGTGAATGGCAGCGGAACCATCAACCATCTGACATGTCTCGTTGTAGTCGTCGAACGTCTGTCGCATGTAGTGGACATAGTCACTGAGTGACTGTCCGGGGCGTTGTCTGACCATCAAGTTGTCCAGCAGCGACAATGAGCGAGCAAAGGACCGACTGTCGAGACGTTCACACAGAAGGTCCCACGCTGCCGCTGCGCAGTCAGGACGTGCTGGGGAGACGCACTTCATCGCTTGGTCGGCGCGTGGGTTCGCGCTAGCTGCATGAAGGAGCAGGGTGTAGGCGTAGTGTTGCGCCGGTTCGTCTAACATGACGCCCGAGTCGCGGAGGGCAAGCTGTGGGATGAGGTAAGTGGCCTTGATGGAGAGGAAATTAAGGAAGTTCCTCTTCCACTGCTTGAAGTCCGTGGTGGGCCCCATGGTAGGGACCGACATCTTCATGGACCGGTTGAGGGCGTCCTTGTCGAAACCGGTGGCCTCGTGGGCCGCGCGGCCGATGACCACCGGGTCAATGGTGGGGCGACGCCCGCCACGGGTGGTGTGCCCACCTCGCTGCGTAGGATGCGAATGCCGGCCAGGAAAGGGAGGCGGTGGTCCACCGGGGAAGGGAGAAGGTGGGCCGCCGGGGAAAGGAGAGTGGCCGGCCATTGAAAGCGGGGGGCCGTACGGGTGCGGGTGGCCACGGGAGGCCGGGACGCGGGGCGGCGGTGCCTCCGGGAAAAAAGATCCGGGATCCGGGAGGGCATACCCTGCAGGAGGGTACGGAGGGGGTGGTGGTAGGTGTTCCGCGGGCAGTCCGTGAGGCTGTGGGGCGGTGTGCGCATCGTGGCGGCGGAGTGCGACATGGGGGTCGCCAACCGACGCTGCAGCGAAAGCAGCATCGTGGGCCGGCTGCGCGTCCTGCCGAGTGCCGGGAAAGGGAGATGCGTGTGTTGGGGGGTCGGAGGAAAGGAGGTTCAGAGAGGGGTTGTCGCGATGGGGGTCGAGCTGCGCGTCGCGACGACGCACCGCGAAAGAGGGGTCCGCAGGGGCAGCAACAGGACCACCACCACCAGCAGCAGCAGCAGCAGCAGCAGCAGCATCAGCAGACTGAGCGTCCAGGCGGGCGTTTATGAGCGCCATTTGCTGCAGGACGAGTGCGAGGGTAGCAGGGGTGGGACTGACAGAGCTCTGCGGAGAGCCGAGGTCAGGGGAAGCTAGTGGCGAATCATGTGGATTGTCGACAGAGCGAGTTTTCGGCGCCATTTCGACACAGGGCGAAAAAATAAGCACTGAAAAAACAGGCAGCGGTAAAAACCGCTAGCCGGACGTGTGCCTAACAACGGTATGCAGAGAGACGGCCTGATGCCCGCCGACCCCTCGGCCTGATGCCCCGGGGTATCTCAAAGCACCTTTTCTGTGTCCTCCACCCAGTGTGGGGCACAAGTCGGGGCCACGGCCAGTGCAGGTGGGACGATGCGGCGGCGGCTGAGTCGCTACGATAATATATTAATTAATACAGTAATCTAAGGCTGTCGTGCACTCTGTATATGTATATTCACCCGATAGTGCGCCCCCCCCCACGGTCTTCAGCTTGGACATGTATGCACCCTGTCCACACACGACGAGTGCGTCGGTGTGGGTGGCTGTCTGGCGTCCTCGAGCGGCTGACTTAGGTGGGATGGAGGGTGGGTTTGTTTTTTAAACGCTGATTATACTGGCGATACCGCCGACTACATGATGAAAGTACTAGGTATCTATGCAAACTTGCCTTCTTCGGGAGAGGTGGCGATCGCAGCTCGCCGAACCAGGTTGTCGCGCGTGAGTGACGTGAGGCGGGGGCCCATAACATGTTGAACCGTGCACACACGATCAGTAAGGACGGTAACTAACGCATACGTAGTTACAGTCACAGTCACGCAAAGGGACAGTCACAGAGACAACCAGCCCGAGGCGTGGTGTCGGGTCAACAGAAGTGTTAGAGCTGAAGCCTAGCGACAGCTCTGTACCAGTACAAACAGGTTATCGGTATGTCCGATCTAGACATGTACGAATCATATCTAGAATAGCTTACAGTAGCTATCTGCAACTAATAACTACAAGGTATTACTTACAACAGACTGCACGTGCCGTATTGTGGCAATGGGTTCCCAACATATCAAGCATGGGAATAATTACCCCACGTATGGCAGTTTGCTAAAGGGCAGACCAAGTAACAATGAATTGCGATTAATGGAGAAAGAATGCGCGAGAGCGTAGCTATTTTTCAATGCATTTTGATGGAATTGATGGAACGAATTTTGAGAAAATGTTTGTCTCTCCCCCCCATTACGTTTGCTTAGTAGCCCATACTAACTCGCCTTTAGTTTTGAAGCGTCACACGACCCTCGGGATATCGTCTCATGAGACGCGCAGTTCTCGCCTCGCGGCCAATCCTGATTCGACACGTCTTGACGCTAAGCTCATCTTACCAGTTAGTACACTAGTACTTATTTAGTGACATAAGCTAACTACAATGGTTGTACAACTGCGGATGTACACTTCCTCGGATGGTACGGAATGCAGCTCGGTAGCGACAACGTGCAAGTCCTTAAATCAATTGTATTGCACTATGATTGCACTATGATTGGGCGCGAGTTGGAGTGTCCAGTTTTCAGCGAGGACGTGGGCGCGAAAAACTCGCTCGAAAGTTACCGGCGTCGGGACCCGCCTCACATTGCGCGGAGAGCAGTAACTTTAGCGGCCTCAGTTTCCTTTTTTGAAAGCTTGAGCATCTTACATGAAATCATTGAAGGAATTGGGGGAGTTTGGAGAAGCGTGGTGAAGGGAGTCGCAGCAAAAGGTGTTTCAAGAAAAATGCTGCCGGATGACGGAATGGCGTAAGCGGCACTGGTCGACGATGCGACCGTGCCGACGAGGTGAGGCCAGCAAGACCTATCAGAAATTGAAATATCCGTCCAAAAGCTCTCACTAGCGTCGGTGAATACTTATTAACGAGTCGTTTTATTTTCGCAGATTGCTGAAACCCGACAGCGTGCACATGTTGCGTTGTTTTTTCGCGGTACAAACGCTCTCACCACCGGGAGCAACGTCGCATACCGCCGGCCATACTTACGTTTTCCGCGCGCTAAAATACCACACACACGCTTTAGCAAACCTGCAGCAGCCGACATCACTGAGAAATCCATTGATGTTGGGGGCATTGATACTGAGGACGAGTTTGATGAGTTTTACCGTCGGCGGGTTTGGGATGCGAGTAGCGCGTCAAATTTGAAGACGCATAGTTTATCTAAATGTCACCTTATGCGTTGCGGCTCAGCTATGAGGATAGTCACGGACAACCAGCGCTAAGGCAAACCGTAGCGTCGGTTGGACGATGAATTATTACTAGTGTGGCGCCGAGTGCTTTACACACGCTCTATTATTTTTCACGTGGGAGTAGGTAGGACTAGCGTGGCGCCGAGCGCTATATTCACGATGTTTATCTAAGGGCACCGCACTCAGTGCGGTATAAGTACGGTTTCAGAAAATCTAGTTTTGAACGGCCTTCCCGGGCGTTTTTGACCCTGCAAGTCCGGCTAGTTCTACTTTGGACTCCTAACTGTGCCCTAGACAAGTCCGAGGTTGGTCGGAGTACTGGCGGCGCTGTACGCGAACGCGAATCTACCACCAGTAAGTGCCAATGCCGCCTTGACATGCTCGCTAGGTACGACCGTGAAGAACCGCCTAAGGTCCTTCCATGATCATGTTTATACTTTTTGGAAGCGTATACGCCCCAAGGGCAGTACGCGTGGCTGACGGGTGTGGTGACGGTTTAGCCGGAAGTGTGGGTCAAGGTGTTGCTCGTGGTCCATGATCGGGGTTTTGGGGCCAACGCGCGTCTTGGCGAGAGGCACTACCACTTCCACCCGGATGGTAACGCAAACTCCTTGGCCCAAAACCGTAGGCGAGGTCTGTGAGTGGTGAGGACCCTTAGTTGACCGGTTTAAAGAGGGTAGAACAAGATTCCGATGGCAAAAGCTACCCGTGCGGGGAGGACCCTCCCACCGGATTGTACAACCGAACACAATGAAATATCGCTCGGCTCGGCTCGATGGACCACCACCGGCGACGACTGCAACTTCAAAAGCCTCCAACGGGGGTTGAAAACCCAAAATATGCACACAAAAGGCTTAAATAACGCCTTGCCGCCTAAGTAGCCTCACGTGGTGCGCTTCTTTGTGTGTCTTTTCGCCTACACTACATTTGTAACCAATGCGCATATACCGCCTGCATATATGACCATCGTTGTAATCGCTGTCTATTGACGGGGCCATACTCAGACTAGAAGTATAATATTCACGGAGCTGTGCATTTGCTTGAGGTTGCTCATTTTAAGTAGTACCTACCAAGATATCAGTGTTGTGAGCATGGTCGACCGACTCGTTTACCAATTAAACATCCCCGCGGCGTTCCCCGGATAGCTCGTAATTGCAACGCTTTTAATGCCCTACTTAGGGACCCAATCAAGCTTATACACATGTTCAAAGAACGCCCATTCATCAAAACGGCACGCCTGCAAGGCATGCTTATATGTGCACAACCTACGTGCTTGCTATATGTGTTAGCGGTGTGACTACCAGGTCGTGCTTCGCCGCGCACATAACGCGGTATGCAGAATGTCACGATGGCACACATAGATGCTAAAATTTTTTGCACTATCGTCGGAGCTAAGCCGGCCCTTGCCCCTGGCTCACTCTAGTGACGAAAGCTTGGTAACTTTCCTTATACACGACAGCGTTGATAGGCTATGTGGCCTTGCCCAAGTTCCGTCGACAAAATATAATATTATACAGGTGGTCGACCGGCCTCCGAAGTGCCACAATCCGTCCTTTCGGGGTAGAACCGCCAAGAACCAAAAGCCTAGCCGTAGACGGCCCCGTCGTGTGGTTTTAGGGCAAGCAGGTACCGGCTCGCGCGGTGTAGCCTCGTGTATTCAAAGGCGCCTATGCGAAAAGCAAGTTTTCCGCCGATCGCCTATCATCGCGCACTCACCATGCATTTTCCACGGGCAACTATCGGGAGGTGGTGGTTGCGTTGTCTACATGGGTGGGTTGAGGATATGTGGTCAGACGCCAGGGCCGAATATCGCATTCCCGGCACGGTTTCGGGCCGGTGGACAAACTACCGCACTCAGTGTTGTAAACCGTTAAGTACATGCCTCCGACAAACAATCATCTATGGTATAACTTGGTGGGGAGCCCTAAACTTGGAGATGGGAATATGTGGTTAAACGGAGAGTCGTGCCGGCCCCACAAGGGGGCCGGGTGTGGAGATAAAGAAGTGAGAGGAGAGAGATGGCGGCCGGCGAAGGCGCGGCGGCAGGGCTAGGCCACCACCACTAAGAGGGAAATAGCGTGCCGCAAATAGTATAACACCAAGTACTAAGATGCCAAATATATGCCTTGTATATAAGCACTAGGTAACGGGATGTTAGTGCTAACACTCTCCCCTAATGTCGACCCACCCTACCCCCCTCCCCTTCCCTTCCCTTCCCTTCCCTTCCCCCTCACTCCCACTCCCTTCTCTGTCGACCCACTCTCTCCCCCTTGCTGTCTATCACCCCCTTCCTCTCTCTATCTCCCTCTCCCTTCCCTCCCCTTCCCCTCCTGCTCCCCCTTGGCTTCTCCCTCTTCCTCTCTCCCTTCTTCCCCTCACTCCCATGCCACTCTCTTTCCCTCTCCCTCCCTCTACACTCCCTCTCCCCTTCTCTGCACTTCTCCCCCGCTCCTTGCATTCCTTAACGTATCTTGTAATAAGCCTTCCTCCGATGCCTCCATAGAGAGGAACTGCAGGAACACAGGATCCGCTCTCCGCATCATTCGCGCGCGCCAGCGCGCGCCCTGCAGTAGAAAAGCGCTACTACACCGCCCCGGCACACATACTCCTCCAATCACGCCGCCGCCGAGGCGCCGACTCCAGCA
Organism: Tetraselmis chui; assembly: GCA_026401115.1. Lineage (NCBI taxonomy): Eukaryota > Viridiplantae > Chlorophyta > Chlorodendrophyceae > Chlorodendrales > Chlorodendraceae > Tetraselmis > Tetraselmis chui. Next base: position 8,080 of record JAPMLY010001658.1, read on the forward strand.
GCGGGTCACTTCCAGAGAATTCCGTGTAGCCAGTCGGCGACACCCTCCTACACTACGCTCACATTCGCTGGCCCGTGAATGAGTAAAGACGACATGCCTGGGCCAGCGAAGGCCGGGACTCCCGTTGCCACGCCTGCCCATGTCGCCGAGGGCGTCGACGGGCCGCCGGTCGCCGCGGAGAAAGAGAATGCCGTTGGACGTAAAAGACCCGCCGCAGCGAGACCGTCCGCAGCGGCGCAGTGCAAGCGCTGCGAGTGTGGCAAGCGTGCGCCCTCCTTGGGTCTGCCCTGGGAGTGCTGGGGTCGCCGCGCTGCGCGGTGGTGTTCTGACTGTCCCTCGAGACCCCCGACCGCTGTAAATGTTGTAAACAAGCGCTGCGAGTGCGGCGCGCGCGAGCCTGTGTTTGGGCTACACGGGGAGAGCACAGCGGAGGCGCGCTGGTGCTCCACCTGCCCAGGAAAACCCGCGGAGGCCGAGAACCTGAAGAAACGGAGGTGTGAGTGTGGAAAAGGGCGCGCTTACTTCGGGCTAAGGGGCGAAGGTGGGGTGAGGTGGTGTCAAGAGTGCCCTTCGCTGCCCAAAGAAGCAGTCAACTTGGTTCACAAGAAGTGCATATGTGGGCGAAGCAGACCCTCCTTTGGTCTTCCCGGGGAGCCAGCCAAAGCAGCACGCTGGTGTGCCAAGTGCCCTGCCAAATCTGAGGACGCAGTGGACGTGGTTTCGAGACGGTGTGAGTGTGGTAAGACGGTGCCACTGTTTGGTCCGCCAGGGGGGAGTGCGAGGTCAGCGCGCTGGTGCGCCTTTTGCCCAGGCAGGCCGCGTGACACGGTGGACGTGGTGTCTAAGAAATGCTTGTGCGGGCGGAGCCAGCCCAACTACGGTGTGGTGATAGAGGGGGCTGGGGCTGTGAAACGCTGGTGTGCTGGCTGCCCCGACAAGCCACACGACGCAGTGAACCTTAACAAGAGAGTCAAGCGGACGGTGAAGGCTTCGAAAAAGGAAATAGCTACCTGTTTTACGACTCCACCTTAATTAAGGATATTGGGGATACACCTGAGGGAAGGCTCCATATCCATTAGATTTTGATTCAGTTCACACTTTCTAAGGAGAAGAAATACGCTGAGCTTTAAATGATCGCCCATTAATGAACACTCCGCAGTTTAGAACGTTTCATGGCTCTTCCTTTCGTGTGGTGGAAGCACAGACGTATCTGCAGCTACTGAGACCGATTGCCCCTCTCAGGGGAAAGCAAAACCAGTGCAGTGGCTCAATCACAGTATGCATCAGGAATACCAAAAACATTCACAAGTTGTGCATGAGATGAAACCTGAAAGGTGAAGTGTGCATGGCGATCAAGGGGCTGCGGGGAGAGGATGGTGTGATGGTGCAGGAGGGAAACGGCTGCACGGTGGAAAGAAAGATAAACTTCGTCATCCATTAAAGGAGCACATCATCGCAGGCACATGCACGCCCTACGCAGAAGGTGGACATTCAAAAGATGAGGCCGCCCTCCCGAGCGCCCTCGGCCACAGCCTGTAGATATTTAACACATAGATTCATCAGCTGCAATGCACACGGCCACGCCAGTCCTGCCATTAATCTGTTGTCATGGGAGAAGGGGGTGGTGCTGACCTGGATGCGGCCGTGGTACGTGTAACCGGATCGATCAAAGCAGACCTTTGTGACTCCCTTCTCGGCGCACTGCTTTGCGATCTCTTTCCCGACCGCCATACCCGCATCCTTCGTGTCGCCAAACTTGCCGTTGATGTCGACCACGGCGGCCTGCAGGGTGGAGGCGTGCGCGAGGGTGCGCTGCGCGACGTCATCCACGACCTGCGCGTAGATGTGCTTGTTGGAACGGAACACGCACAGCCTCGGCCTCTCCTCGGTGCCGCTCACCTGTACACACAGCCAACCTCAGCTCACACACACTTACCGCGATATCATACAGCACATAAGCCGTCGCGCCCTCCCTCTCCCAGCCTCCTGTTCTGCGCACCTTGGTCCTAATGCGGGCGTGCTTCTTCCGGCGCAGCTCGGTCCGGCTCAGCGTCTTCGCCTCGACCGTCAACGGCAGACGAACTGCGGACAGAATACAACAACCACGCGACTGAGAACAATAACACCACTCAGCATTCCTTTGCATGCGTGCACCTTCACGGCGTGAGTGACAGACACGCTTCCTGCCCCAACATCGCACCATCACCTAGTTTGAGTGGCACGCGGCCCCGGGTCAAGTGAACTTATTAAAACGAATTAATCATGAAAATAATTATTGAAGAATTAATTTAGGAATCATGAAGACCAGTCGCTTCGAATCTGTTGAGCATCTGACTGTCGACAGACCTGCAAGCTCAATAAACCGCCGTGCGTGTGCTTGGGTTGTAATGAAAATCACATACCCGATAAGCGCAGCGTCTTCCAAGAACATAACGTGTCCCAACTAAACTTCCTGGTCGCCCGTGTTTGCCGCGGCACTAGTATATTCCGCTGGATTGTAAGTAATACTCATACCTAAACCAACGATTTCGCGCACAACATCGAGCGAGTCTCGAACCACAGTTTAACCCGACAGCTTACTACATCTGAGAATAAGAAGAGAGGGAAGACGATGCTGTGGCCCTTGATTGGGAGCTGAACCGGCCGGGTGCGGTGCCCGTGGAGGCGGGCTTTAGCGAGAGAGGGAGCTGTTCGCATTGGCTCCATTCTGTACTTTGGTCTGTACACGCGACACCCACCTGAGCCGACGGAGGGGGCAGCCAGCTGTGCGCGGCGAGCGCTCGGCAAGCTCCGGCTAGACAGTCCAGAGAACTGCGTAAACGCAGCGGTAACACTGGCGGCCTGCATCTTGGTGGTGCTGGCTGTCAAGCTGCGCGACGAGGGTGAGGAAGGACGGAACTCAGATGGGAAGCGCGGCGACGTGGCGAAGGACAAGGCTGGCGGCGGCGGCTGCTTGGAACGGGGCGGCTCCTGGAAAGTCGTTCTCTCCCAATTTAATCCGGAAACGTACCTCCAGGTCAGATCCGCCCCTCGATCGGCAGTCAAAAACAACCATAATAAACTAATTTGTATCCGGAGAACTAGATATCAACAGAAGATTTTATTGGATAAGGTAAACAATGGAACTGGTTAGCGCCAAAAGAACGATGAGAAGTGATTTTAGCGATACTGTACAACATGCGTGCCGGGATAACGGTGACGTGGCTTCTCATCAGCGATTTATTGATGCGATACCGCGGTGCATCATTTAGTACCCGTACAGGTAGTCATGTACTTTTATTCACCCGGCTCTTCGAAAAATCTGATTTACTTACAAAACAATTATCATCACAACCATCACAATCATATTGCCGCTACTTACCCCGTGTCGTCGTGACTTTGGTGTTCCTCCGCTGCGCGCCTCTGTTGGCCTCGCGCCCCGTGTCACTGCGCTGCCACCCATGCGTGTAGCTCCCATGACTTCATCATTGCGATGAGGTCATGCACATTACATAAATCGTGCCATAGATTAATTACAAACATATATGATAGATGACAATGTTTTTTTTCTCCATCCTCTGAATCTAGCTGCTAATATTCACCGCGGGCTACCACTTGCAGAACTTCTTCTACCGGCGAACATGCTGCATTATGCTTGCTGCGATGAATGGACACGCTCTTCAACGCACCCATTGCTCTATCTGAAACAGCAAGCGTGGGTTGCCATGGCTGCCCATTAGAGCTTGGCGGACGCTGCCACCAGTTTGCAGCGTTGTTGCAAATGTGTCTACGGAGTATCGCATGCAATGACACATGATGCCCCGATAATGACAAAATGTTCGTGTACCTGCAATTTACATATGTAGCAGGTAGTGTAAACTCTCATCTGAAACTGTTTCTGCAGCAAATGCGACCTGCAAAGGATCATAGTTTTGCATCGCTTTCAAAGATTCAACATTGAGACAAAGTAAAAGGTGACGCGTTGCGATGAATTGTGTGTTTGACATGTTAATAAGTACAGCGCCCTGACTTTTCATATCGTGAAAATATTATGAAAAATACAAAGCAACTGTGGATTGCAGGCTAAAGGCATTAATTCATTTTATTGAATTATGTGTGGCACGCTCACCTAGTTCCAAGAATGTGTCTTCGAAGAACGCCAATATCTGTAACGTTTTGCTCGTGGAAAGGAGCAACAGAGTGCTGAGGTGCTTGAGCCCATTTAGCGCGGCATTTGTTTTAGTCAGAAATCTGTTAATGTCGCATATTACTGATGATTTATTTACTTTAAACCGGTTTCGCTTCAAAGCACCACGACCACGATGTTGAAGGTGGGGGATCATCTTGGACCGTGACACGCCTACATACCATGATCGGGCTCATCAGGTATCGAACCCGAGACCTTCTGCGCGTTAGGCGTGCGCTTTACAGGCGCACCGAAA
>JAPMLY010001658.1:17500-87866 GCA_026401115.1 Tetraselmis chui
ACCCCGCCCATCGATTTAGCCATCCCCGCCAGCTGCTCCGCCACCGCGCCCTCTGCCACAGCGTCCATCCCTACGGCACGGGAGCTCTCAACACTCGCCGACTCGTCATACGACCGACGGACCGCGGCGAAACGATTCCCGTAGTTTCCAGCCGTCTGCTCCCCCGACGTAGACGCCCCTTCATCACTGGACGCTTCAGAGTCCCCACAGCCGTCTCGCATCTGGGACGGGCGCCGTGTGGTGGCGAGCCTTGTCCCCTTCCCGGTTCGACCCCGCCACCTTCCATGCCACGTGGCAGTAATAACGCGACAGGATGCCGGATCGCGCGCGAGAAGATGCGGCTGGTACAACCTAGCACGAGCCGAGACGCTCGTAAGCGACAGAATTTCCCGGCGGGCAGGTAGGTGGAGGCTGTCAATACATTTTGCCATGACGTCCGTGAGAGTGGCGCAACGGAAGAATGAAATAGTTCGAGTCGTTCTGTTCGCTGCGCAGCTCTTGTGATATATGAAGCGAAACAACAACTGCACTGCGCGCGATGTCACGCGCCCAATGTGTGTGAAGAGACGAGGCGGATTTTCCTGCTCTTAATGACGGAAGTACCTTAATACTTGCTTACAAACTTTAGAGAAGAGAGAGGGAGAGAGGGAAGAGAGAATATTGAGGGGGAAATGATATTGATGTGGCATTTTGCCTCTGCTTGCTAACAGCTGACATGTAAATCGATACTCGTCACACTCGTACCCTCCCCCTCTTGACACATCAATGAGGCATGCCGAAAGGCCGACCTCCGCGGTTATCTTGGGCTCCTTTATTATTAAAGAAAATACGTACTAGGACTCTTAAATGCGCGCATAAGTTGGCGTACGCTTGAGTTTGGGCAAACGCGTGCCATCATTGGGGCGTCTCCATGAAATATTGTAACGCCTTAGTACGGTGTACCTCGTTCAACCAATGTCTGAGAGGTGGAATGTCGTCATTGCGGAACAAGTGCGTCATGAACATCAAATATTTTCCACGTCGGCCATCGAGCGGCTTGTTGCAAACAAAAGAGATGTGCGAGACGTCGAACTCCTCGTCATCATCTTTTGGCGTCGTGAGTGGGATAGCAGGGCGAAGTAACGTTGTAGTACATGGTCTTAGATTGTTCACTTGAAACATTGGACGTAAGCGTACGGTTAGTGGTAGTCTCAATTTGTAATTGTGTTTCCCAATCAATATGCTCTACAATAAAATGTCCATGTTGTCGATCGCGTAGCTTCGTGTTTAACTGCCCTTGCAAGAAGAAACTATATGTAACAACTGTCACCTTGTTTCCTCGAACGAAGTGATGGGATGTCGACGGTTTGTGCATGGATATGTACTTCATCTTTGTGCAGTTGTAACACCGAGCGTACGAGCGAGAGTGTGTAACTCGTGTAATTGTTGTAACATGTCACTTGCGTCTTGCGAAACTGGGATTGAAGGTCACATGTTGAACAACATGTGTAGAGGCTCCTCACGAGTGAAGCCAAAATGCGATTCGAAGGGTGTGTGCTCAATCCCGAGTGCACGAGTAGCGTTTTAAGCAAACTTAGCCCTAGGTAACATGGTTGTCCAATCCCATCCAACGTAGAATCATAAACGGCGCAGTAGTTGCTGTAAAGTGTTGTTGACGTGCTCCGCCATACCGTTTGTCTCCGGGTGTCAATTGGAAAAAATGTTGAGCCGCGTTCCGAGGCGTCTCGAAAGCGTCTCCCATAAGCCACTAGCGAATTTCGGGTCACGATCATCGACCATCACTTGGGGCAGTCCGTGTAATATGTAGACTCCATGTAAACCGAAATTCGCAGTTTCTTCTGTTGTCACCGTCTATGTGCACGGTATAAAATGGACCATTCGACTCAAATGATTTACCACAACTAAAACATTGTCAAAGCCATTACTCAAAGGCAAGTGTGTGAAGTAGTCCATGCCCATTTGAAGACTCGTTAAAGGCCTCCTCCTTGGTCTTAAGGCACGACTGCCGCAATCCCCACTGACGAAGCATGTGTAGCCACGGTGAGCGTCGCGTCCGAGCTAACCTCCGGGAGGATCATACATGGCGCAGAAATGAGCCGTAACTTGAGAGTCTTGAAGGCTTCCAAGCAGGTTGACGCCAACGTGACAGTTTGTGGCTTGGGCTGCCGCGGTTATTCCGTCAATGGAGGTGTAAGGTCGCTAAAATCATGGATGAACTTGGCGTTAAAGTCGCAAAACTGCACAAAGCTGCGAGCTTCTTAAAACCATAAAGGATTGACTACCAACTTTCTTGGTCGAAACCGAAATTTTGCCTCCCAATGTAGCCAAATATATGTAGCCCAAGTACTACTCTATCTCTTGAAGACCGAAGAAGCACTTCTTGAGACGCAACTTCAAGTCCTCCTCCTTTAAACGTTGAAGCACACGACGTATGTGCCCGAGGTGCTTCTCTTGGGTGCGACTGTAGACATTGACGTCATCAAGGCAGAATGTAGCGAGCTTGAGTACAAATTCGCGCAGAATGGCACTCATCATCCGCTGACACGTAGCTACTACATCGTCAAGGCCATGGTAATTAATGTACATGCGTAGCGAGCCATAAGCTTTCCGTACAAAAAAGAATTGGCGGGTCGAACTCACTTTGCCTTGGACGAATTAAGCCAGCCTCCACATCGTATTTAAGTTGATGGTTAAGCTTAGTACGCTGGGCAGGCAATAAGATGGTGAGACTCCGGCGTTCTATTGAGCATGTTGTTTCAATGGAATGAACAATCATAGTAGGAATAATAGCATCGACATGCCACAATAGCATCAATTCCAACAATGGCTTGTCACATCAGCGAAAATGAAAACAATAACAACCGCGAAAAACAATAGCAATTCAGCGATTGTAATCTTAATAGAAAGTCATGAAAGTGCAACAAAGCATTTGCCACATTAGTAGCAACACCATTAACGTCAACAAAAAAGGTGCAGTAGCACCAGCTTAAGTACAAACAGCGACACAACACATCTACCGGTATTGTACATCGGACATTTTAATATCGTACACGCGTGTTTTATACGTGAGAATCGCGTCAAAACACGCCGCCAATTAACGCACATGTACCATTCGCTCCTACCCAATGTTTCTCACGATTTTCTAACATTGCGTACACGGGGCCATTTTCGTTGTAACTCCTAGGTGATGCCAAGTATACCATAACTCTATTGAATGCGGACCGAAGCTGAAGGTGTGGGGTCGCATACTCTCCATGCGCGGCCCGGTCGCCATAACAGATGTGTGTTGTCGGCACGTGTAACCACCCACTAGACCGCTCACTAGCCCCCGTTGTAAGGACGACACCAACACCTATTTCCCCGATGCCCGCCGGATTTTTTGCGAAATGACATGCTTGGCACTACAACTAGGCAACAATGTGGGGGTTTGTGAATTTTGGTGTATCGACGAAGTGTCACGCGGAATTATGATTCTACCCCCGTTGTGTGTTTTGCATTAGTGTGCCATGGCGGCATAGAAACGGCGAAGTCGTAACCTAGCCGGCGAGTGCTTGGAGTGACTCGCGGACGAGTTTGATGAAACGTAATACTCCGGACCGGCCCAATATCGATAAAGTGGCATGTATAATATGCCTAGGCTCACTGTTGACCCCCGTGATGGTCGCGGAGCGCGAAGTCGGGAGGCTAGACTCTTTCACGCATCCACCCTTTATGAGTCGGCCCGCGACTTTCAGAGGTCAACAACCCCAGTGTAGAGGGTGTGGCTGACTTCCCTTTTAGCCGTTTTGCAGGGTAGATGAAGAACACCGCCAAGACAGTAAAAAATAGAACCTTTGGCAGTCGGCGGGGATGGAAAATATGTTGTATGGAGCTCGTATCTATAACCGTGCTCCAGCGGCGATAGCGACAGAAATATTGATTGTTAGAATGGGGGGGGGGGGGGGGGGGGGGGGCTTGTCTCCGCAGTCATGTACCCCAGGGATTATCAACCTTAGAATGTAACACTTGTTCTATGCATATTTTACTTTTCATGTGTCAGTGGGACAGTGGCCATGAATGCAAACTAGTTCCTTGTTAAGCTAACCGTTGTGCTTGTTGTCATGCTTTGTTTAGTTGAAAGTGGTGTTGAATGTTGAGGCTATTTCAGCTTTTTAACTCCCAATGAATTATTTTAATAGTGGATGTTGCTGTTATGGCATTTCTCTCCTCTCCTTTCATGTGATTATCAGGGGTGCTCCTTCTCATCCCATGCTATATTTTCTCGCATCTTCCCTTTCACCACATACACCACTCATGATTCAAATTGAGATGCTCTTTCGTTTCGTTTATGTTTTCGCTTTCACATGTTGTTACTCTTTCTCGACATTATTTTCCTCCTTTCTCTTCCCCTCCCCATATCCTTTTCATTTCATACACCTTCCCAACTCACTCCTCTATTGCTCTATTCATTTCCTCTCTGTATTGTTTTCATTTCTATAATTTACCCCTCCCCCTTACCTTCATATTATTCGAATTGGCTATATTAATGGTGGAGTGTTCCGCTTATGTAGCATACTGTTTATGCATGCTTCTCATTCTTTTTCTCTTTCACACATTTCTTTCTTTCTTTCTCCACATGCGTACCCTCGTTTCACTCCCCAACCCCCCACACCTTCTTCCGCTCATACCCCTTGCTCTCCCACCCTTCTACTTCAATTTTTTCTCTATCATTTTGTATTATTATATTTTTACCCCCACTCCTCTTCCTAATCTTCTCTATAGCATTACGGGCTGAGAATAATGGGTGTGGTATGTTCTCATGATGTGGCATATTGCCGATTCCATTGCTTCTAGTATTGCTACTACAACTGATGCGAACAGTTGTTGCCGCTATCGCTGCTTCATGTTAACAAAATGCGGTGGATGTATTTGTTGTTGAATCTGTCTCACTTGTTGCTACTTTCACCAGCTGGTGATATATACAATTGTTGTCAAATGCCAATGCGCGCGCGCGCGCGTGTGTGTGTGTGTGTGTGTGTGTGTGTGTGTGTGTGTGTGTGTGCGTGTGTGTAGGTGTCTTAATGTTATTCCTCGTGCTTTCGTTGCTGCTGATGCTGACACTACTTTTGACAAGCTGATACCATTGTCTTGTTATTCCCGCGTTGTTGATGCGGTGGCGGCTGGATGTGGTGGGAATGGTAGCAACAACTGCTATCTCGTTGTAGTGGTGTTTATGTCTTAGGTGGTTATTGTGCATGGCGCTGTCGGGCTTCCGTGACAGTTGTTGCTTTTTGATTTAGCTAATGGATAGTGTCGTGAACTTTCGCGATAGCGGTCGAATGGAAAGTTAGAGAAAGAATAATGGTTACATTTACAAAGTTTGACAAAGATGCCGACCTTTTCCCAGCCCGACGTGCGGCACCGACATCATCATTCCCTATTCCTATTCTATTGAAGCCAAATATGAGGCTATGCAGCTTCGAACGCCTATAAAGGAAAAAAAAATGCAACGTCGGAAACATTATATGCTTTTCTTACCCGCGGTGTGTGTACGTGTGTGTGTGTGGGGGGGGGGGGGGGGGGGGGGGGGGGAGCGGCTCACGTTGCGCTAGGTCTGTGTGACATAACTCGGCAAAATGACGCCCGCCGTCGGTGCATCGGCGGCGGCCCCGGAGAGGGGTGCGCTCGTAGGCCCGTCGGCATCCCCTCACCTCCCCGTGGTGGGCGCCGGAAACCCCGTAGCCGTGCCAGGCTTGGCACGGTAGGGGGCTAAGAGGGCCGACAACGCGATCCGCGGGATCAGCAGCTGTCGGAAAAGCCTTGTACATAGGGCTTTTGAAATACCGGGTATCTGTGCAATACCGGCGCCATAATCTCCCGCTCGGCCCGCCCAATATGTTTTTTCGAAGTCTAATACTAATGGATACAATCCTACTTTGAGGGGGGTGGGGCATGTACCTCAAGAGCGTTTGCTGGCGAGGAGGGTACGGCCGGATCATCGGTGAGACGCGGGCGTTGGAGCTAGTGGTGGCCAGCCGGGAAGCATCGCCAGGAAAGGGCGCTCGCTAGCCGTCGACCAGACATGTGCCAGTCAAACCTTCCCGGGGATAAGACACGACATGGCACATGCTAGAGGAGCGGCTATGTAAGGCGGCGGCGATCCTCTGGATCAGCCGCCGCCGGAAAACCCTTTACGGAGGGATTTTTCGGATACAAAAATAATGTCCGTACACGGCGTCGAACTAGTTGGGGAGCAACACATGGGTGCAAGGGCGCTCACTATAATATTGCTACGTCGACAAGCTACATCTCCCGGGGGGAGGCGTACGATTGGGCGGCATGGAGGTTGATCGCGACGGGGGAAGCGACACGATTTGGAGACGACGACCCTCGGGGTCGACGCCGCCGGAAAACCCCGTACGGAGGGTTTTGTCTAATTTCCGTGCACCCGAGGCCCGAAGGACCCGGCTACGGTGACCTCCCCCCCCCCCCCCCCCCCTCTTCGACACCCACTACCCCGACATACCTATATACGGAGGGTGTGGGCCCGGGCGAGCGCGGAGGCCCACGCTCAAAAGATGTTGCTCGGTGGACGCGCGATCGGAGGGGGGAGGGTACGGGCGCAGGTCGGACTCCCAAACAAGTACCCGGGTACCAAACAGAGGAAAAACCGGGGAAATGAGCGGGGGAGCAGCGCCAGTTTTCCCCCTTTCTATGTGTCTCGGTCCCCCCCACCTGCCCTCGAGGTGACATGGTACCTCGGCAAGGAGGAAAGTCGCGCCGGAAGGAGAGGCAACGACCTTGGGGCGGGGTTTACGGGATGCGGCGGCGGGATCGACGAGCGCGCCCGTGAGGAGGGGTTTTTGGCTAGCCTTTCCCCTCCTATCTTCGGCAAGACCGAAGTCACGCGGGAGCTAGATTAGGCTTGCCGTCGCACTTCCCGACCGCCGACCGGCTTAAGCCGGTCGGCACCCCGGTTCGGTGGGAGCGGACCGTACATCGTGAAGGTCGAACAGCAGTTTAATTTTGCATTTCTCGACAAGTGGGTTATTTTTAGATATGCTTTTTCTGATTACAAAATTTTTATGTTGTTATTGCTTAGGCGGGGGAACTGTGGCTGCGATTCCTTACAGAACTTTAACTCCCGAGGAACGTCAGCACACATTGAAGCTAGATGTGTCGATAGGTGTACCTTGTCGAAGAGGACCTGGGTTAAATTTGCTCGTTAGTCATGTATGGCTGGGTATAGAGACCCGATTGATGGCTGCCGGTCCAGTTTGCCGGTTCGCCTTGAACAATTTTAATTTCAAATTTCAATTTCGGCAAAATTGCGCTGCTGGATCCGCGCCAGGGCCATCGCACTGCACCCCCTTGCTTATAGCCGACGCTTGCGCAGCCACAACAAGCCGCTATGCTTCCCGGCTCTTTGCCGCTCGCTGCTTTTTAGGCTTAGTTAAAGCATGGCATACAAACGTTTGGCCTAATGATAAAGAACGTGTCGCATGTCACTCGACATGCCGATGAATAATGATGCACGTGTCGTGAACTAGAACTTAGTGGCAGGAAGGCCTCTCACCGACATCCATTCTTTCCCAACGCGTCGGTTTAGCGCACGCCTAATCGTAGAAGGTCGCGGGCTTCTTGCCTCTAAGTTCTAGAACATGACACACGGCCTTTTGCTTGACCCGTTGCACCGCCAATGGAGCACCACCCGCGACCAACACCGTGCGGCCACCATTAGGTTGCACATAGTCCGTGCATCCTTTCTGATACCCTAGGGGGTAATTGACAGATTTTTGGGGTTTCGGTTGGTGACGGAAACAACGTATGGTGTGCCATAGCATACACGTATATTAAAAAGTCTGAAAATTGAGCGATTGTTTTCTGTGTTGTGGAAAGCACGCGTAGCACCATGTGCAACAAAGACTGTTGCAATGGCAACAACAAAAGCTTCATCAACATGCATGCAAAAGACAATGCAACAACATGAGAAAGCATGCAAATGACCATACAGCAACAATAAAATAACATAGTACATGCAACTTTGCCGGCACCAGCAACGCATAGCAACACACAAGACATCCACGACATTACATGGAGTAGCAACGCATGCAAGCTACAATAACAATATCAATAGCACCGACATGCTAAAATAACAACAATAACATTAGCAGTAGCAACACCAAGTAACATGTAATGAACGCAACCTATATCGAATGCGATTGAGTGACATGCATAAGGGAAAGGATGGCATGATGCGTATTTTGACACAACGAGCTAGAAGCACATACAATGGCACAAAATAAATGTTTCAATACATTGTTGTTGATCCTCGAAGGCTCGAGGTAGATTGAGGAGGTACCCCCCCCCGCAGATTGAGATAAGGTTGTCTATCACGAGCCTAATCTGGCCGCGGGATGGGCCACGCCTACACACCCCCTCGCCATCGTAGCCACCAACGACAACCGTCTCTCTTGTGCAACTTTGGCCCATCGAAATGAATTCGTCCACTGATAGTTAGCATGCCCGCCGTTCGTGCTATCCCGATAGGTAGTGAAAGTAACTAGTCCGGGAAGTGCATCTTCCCGCGCTCTTCTTCCACCGGCACGCTATCCTAACCACTCAACAAACTAACCCCCTGCCAACCCCTATCCGTAACCTTGAGTTTAGAACTTCCACGAATACTATCTAACCTCAACATCTGCGGAAAAATGTGAGTAAAGAACTCGGCGAAGCAGCAATAGGGCTTAAAACCTAGCGGTGTCGATGGGAAGCGGGCGCATTCGACGCGGCATGTCACCGTGAGACCATGTACAATCACCCGTCTCATGACACAAAGCGGAAATCGAAACGGAAGACAAATCGAAAAAGTAGCACGGTCCTTTCCTTCGGTTTTGTCTAAGGAGGCGGAGGTGACTGTCGCCCCGGGATACTTTCAAGAGTCGAGGTGCCCACTTCTTTTGCGCAGTGATGGGTATGTAGGTGGTGGGCTTAGCGAAAACTACCGAACAATCGCGAGCTCGACCACGCGGAACACTGCAGAACGAGAACTTTGGCAGCGCATACACCCGACGAGAAACCGCTCAATAAGTGGGTATATATACATGTAACATCTCCTATACGAATTTCTGTGGTGCTCGCAAAGCCGCGTGGGTGCAATGGTGGACGGAGCGGGAGGGGCTGTTGAGCGTTAAGTGTGAGTATGCGCGGGAAATGAAAACGCGCGTTTTATTGAAAAGCGTCGGATGCGAGACTGTCCGGTACATGTACGGAAGAGGGCCCCGCCGGCGGCGCAGCGGCGGCGGCCCCGGAGGGGGGTGCGCTCGCAGGGCCGTCGGCAACTATCTCTCCCTCCACGCGATGGGCGTTGGCAACCATCTAATTGAATTTGAAATTAAAAATGTACAACATGTACCGTATGCGCCGGTTTACAACAATTGCCGTATTCGCCGGTTGCTGTCTCTGGGCCCTCCCAACTATGCCATACAAGAAACTTACAAGTCAGGGCTAGACCGCTAACCACAGAAATCCAACCTCTCTAAGGGTGTTCGGGGGTTTTACTCCCCCCCCGGGGAGTGTGCAGTACGAGGTGAGGGCTGCGTGCAATTGGGGTCGTGCGAAGGTGCAGTGTGTGGAGGCGTGGCGAGAGGTCGTGCGGGATTTGATGCGAAAGACAAGTAGGAGATGATGTAGCCATTGGACAGTGTGCGTGTGGAGTTGTGCAATGATGCGAGACGAGTCGAGTCGTACTTTGGAGATGAGTTTGTAAGGAGGGTCAGTGCGGAGGGTGAGTAGAGAGGTGAGACTTGCGATGGTGGATGAGTGCGGAGTACCCGTGCGGCTAATGACAATGGGGAAGATGTCGACGTCGGTGCCCGGCGAATGGATTCGGATGGCATTTGCGAGGGGTGTGTATTTGGCGTGAATCAATTGGGCTGTGTGGGAGATGTTGTGGTCCGTGCAGTACTTCCATTCCCCTATCTGGATCTTTTTTTATTGATGAGTATCGGCGGCGACCGTTTGTGTGACCGACGTAACGAGGCTCGAGGAGGCGGATAAAGTCGGGTTTGTGCGCCGAGGGTCGAAGCGCGGGGGGGAGGGGGGAATCTCGGGGGGGAGGCTGGCGGGGCACGAGGTTAGGGAGTCGGTCGAGCGACCTTCGTCAGCGGCATGTGGGTGGGCATGTGGGTGGGGTGAGGGGGATGACAGTCAAGAGGGGTGTGGGTGGGTGTGGGGGATGTGAATGGTTTGATGGGCTTGTTACCGAAGACTGCAGTGATGGTCTCCCATCGTCCCCCGTTGTGGCGTTCCAGGAGGGAGAGTAGGAGTTGTAGCGCGCTGTCGTGGCGGTCATGTCTTAGGCTAGACATGGTGGGGCATTTACTGGCCATGTGGCAGTTGCTAGTGAATTGGCCACACATGGGGCAGCGCAGGGTGGGGTTGTTTGTGAGGAGGCGGGTGTTGTGGACTTCCCACATGAATTAATGCTTGTGGGTGAACTGGATGTTGGTGAGTGTTGTGTGTTTTTTGTGGAAAGTTAAGTCGGCGCCGTCCTCCGTGGCGCGGGCGAAGAGGGCACCGTGTTTGGATGTTTGTGAGTGTGTTTGGTGCTGTGGGTGTGAGCGTCAGTTTTGAGGTTTGTGTACCTGTGGGGTATGGGTTCCCCTAGGGATTGTGGAATGAGGGTGTATGGCCATGTCCAGTGTCCTATCGACATGTCTGAACCTTTGGTGTATGTTGTGTCGGGTGGGTGTCCATCTCCAACTTGGTTAGCCAGAGTATTTGCGAGGTCGTTTCCTAGTGAGTGACTGTGTGCTTTGATTTTGCCGAGGTGTGTGCGAATGCCTGCGTTGCAGCGGGTTTTGAGGGTGTGTGTGATGGAGAGGAGCGTGTCGCGGTGGATGTTGTGTTTGCAAGCGGATGGGCAGTTTAAGTAGCCTTGTATGAGGCGGAGGGAGCACGCACTGTCTGTAAGGAGGTGGGTATGGTCTAGTTGGAGGCCTATGTCTATGCCTGCTAATTCAGCGCGATTGATGGTGTGTGCGGGAGGGGTAGAGGTCACCAGAATTTTGATGCGGGTGTCCGAGGCGGGGTGGGTGGCGGCTGCTCCGAGGGGGAAGGAGCCCCCCTTCTTAGAGCCGTCTGTATAGATGAAGTCCTGCCACTTCCATGTAAGATTTCCTTTGGCGGGGGAGTATGTTAGTTTCGTGCGTTCCGGGAGGGGATAAGTAAGGGGGTGGGGGGGGGGGAGGGGTTTGGGGGTAGATGGTAGATGCCTGCCGAGTGGGTGAATAGGTGTCGAAGAGATGTGGAGGTGGGATGGTGATGGTGGGGTTGGGGAGGTGTGTGTTGTAGATTGACTCGAGTGTGTTGTGGAGGGCGGTCATGGCTGTGTGTGAGGGTAAAGTGGAGAGTGTGAGGGGGTTGGCGACGAGGCAGATGTCGACTATCCAGCGTGTGCCGAATGGGGTGGGGATGGGGGTCCATGTGTGTTGGTCGGGGGGTAGGAATGTGCTTGCGTCGTTGGGAAGAGTGTAGAGATGGTGGGTGTATGGGGAGTCTATATTTTTGGAATGGCGGTAGGGTGTGTGTTCCCATCGGGGGAGTATGAGGATGGTGGCGCTAGGTGTGTATGAGGTTGTGGCGTGGGCGCTGGTGATTGCGTGTTCCATGGCTCGGCGCATGCATTCGTGATCGTATTCCGGGTTAGCGATGTTGGTGCCGTGCCATGTATGGGGGGCGTTGCTGCCGTTGGATGAGAAGACTTTGTCTTCGGGGTATAGTGATTGGTAGGTGTGAGAGTGGAGTGATTTGTGAAGGGGGTATGAGTAGAGTTCTGTAAAAAACCTGGGTTTGGCCATAATCTGTGTCCTTGTGTTTTGAAATGATGCGTGTGACGTCGCAGGGAGGATAGTGGTGGTATGAAGGTGAGAGGTATTCAGTCTCGATGTGTGTGGTGGGTGCCGTGGGAGGGGGGGCTTTGGTGCGGGTGGTGTGGATGCCGGATGACAACGTGGTGGGGGAGCGGGGAAGGTGGGGGAAAGGAGGGGGAGCCATGAGGGGTGGATGGTGGTGGGGGGGGGGGATGCGTGTTTGGGGTTGAGGTGTGCGATAGGGAGGCGATTGTGGATGGTGTCAAGGGGCTCGGTTAGGACTGCGGCGAGAAGACGGATGGGGACTGAGAGTGAGGTTGTGGACCCCGTGTGTGTGGAGATGGATTTGCAGGATTTGAGGAGGAGGGAGATTGAGGTGGCGCGGAGGAGGACTTGTGGCCATGTGGTGATGTTGTTTTTCCAAAGGGGGGTGAGGCGGGGGAGGAGGGATGTGTGTGTTTTGCGGGGAGTGAATTCACAGTATGCATGCTTGTAAGAGTGGGGGTCGGTGATGTGGGTGGCCCTGTCTCGGAGTGAAGCGAGGAGGGTATTATCTTGGCCGGTGAAGTGGTCGCGGAGTGTGGAGGCAATGGGGTTGGTGAGGGAGAGTGGAGGGATGTTGTGGAACATGGTGCATGCGTCGCGTTGGGCTCGTACCAGGCATCGGAGTGTGGGTGGGGGGTTGCGTGTCATGATGGATTCAGTGGGGGCAACCACGTAGCAGTTCAAAGCATGGCACGGTAGGGGGCTGGGCGAGGTACCGGCACCTGCAACCCGAGAGATTATCAGTTGTCGGGAAGCCATGTACGGAGGGTTTTGGAAATCACAATATCCGTACACCGGCACCAAGATCTCCCGCTCGGCCTGCCCGATGTGTTTTTTCGAGACTAAGTAGTCTCAAATACTATCCTGATAAAAACACGAGGGCAGAATCTGCGGAATCTTTTTTGTCGCAGAGGGTACGGGTGGATCAGCGGTAGGTGGAGGGTGTTGGAGCTTGCGGCGGACAGCCGGGAAGCGGCACTAGGGAAGGGCGATCGCTGCTCGCCGACTACCATGTTGCGGTCGAGCCGACCCAAGTGGGGGCGGCACGACACCAACGGAGAGGCGGACTATCACGACGAGAGGAGCGGCGCGGTCCGGCGGCAGCGATCCTCAGGATAAGCCGCCGCCGGAAAACTCTGTGCGGAGGGTTTTGCTATAATGTCCGTACCCCAGCGGCCATATTTTTGGATCCGGCAATAGTGACCATGCCCTACCCCAAAGCTACCCACTATCGACATGCACACCTAATATTAGAGAGTGCGAGCCCGGGTCGACGCAGAGGCTCGCACTCGAAACAAGGGTGCTCGACGGACGCGCGATCGGTGGGCGGAGGGTACGGCCGTTGGCTGGTTTTCCAGACATGGACCCGGGTACCAGACTAAAAAGCCGGGGAAATGGTCGGGAATTTTTTTCAGCGCGGCGGCAAGAGCGCTAGCTTTTTGTGTGTGGTAGTCTTGGTACCCCCCACTTGCCCTTGAGGTGACGGAGGACCTCGACTAGGAGGAAAGCCGCGACGGGAGGAGCGGCTACGAGCTTGGGGCGGGGCTCACGGCATGCGACGGCGGGATCGACGAGCGACCGCGTGCGGAGGGTTTTTTCGCTAGCCTTTCTTCTCCTTTCTCCGGCAAGACCGAAGTCGCGCGGGAGCTAGATTAGGTTGGTCCGTCGCCCCTCTCGAACGCCGATCGGCCTAGGCCGGTCGGCACCCCGGTTCGGTGGAAGCGGGCCGTGCATCGTGAAGGTCGAGCAGTTGATGTTTCATTTTGCAATTTTTGACAAGTTGTTTTTATACTTAAATCTGTTTTTTGATTACAAAATTAATTATATTGTTACCGCTTATTCGGGGGGGCTGTGGCAATTGCTGCGGTTGCTTATAGTTTTAACCCCCGAGGAACGTCGGCACACATTACGGATAAGTATGTCGATAGGCGTACCCGGTCGAAGAATACCCGGCCAAATCTTTGCTCTTAAGTGTCCTAAATGGCCGTTAAACAACAACCGGTCCAATTTGTTGGTATTGTTGTAAATCATTTTCATTTTCACACGGGGGAATATCGTTGTGCTGCCTCCGGGTAGACATGAGTAGCTAGGGCGGCGGATTTATCGACGAATAAAGGCCCAACTTGTCTATGGGAGTATCTAATGATGCTTGCCTAAATTTACACACTTAGTTTTTAGATGGCCTATGCAAGAAAGTCCTAAGACAACATCCGCACAATAAGAACGATACACGTTGCAAGTCATTTCATTTCACAACGCACCTAATCGTCATGATGTACCATGCCTCCGGGTAGACATGAGTAGTTGGGTGGTCGACGAATGAATACCCAACATGTTGCGGATTCTTACCCCGCAACCGCCGGCTTTGATGGTGTCGCTCATTCCACCAAATTTTGCCCTCGGGTAGAATATCCACAAAGGGATGTGTAATGCTATGCTACCTCGACCCGGGGGTTGGAAGAGTGAGTGAAAATACAAGGTAAACTTGAATGTAAAATATCGGACGGCCATAGCATTAGACTTTGTTGGTGTCCGCTAAGGGTGATGCCCATACTAAATCGTTAAAAAACTTCGCTCCGTCGTATATGAGTTTTTGACGTCAATTTATTTCGTGGATTGGTGATAACATTCAAATATCCGCCCCAACCAGCCTCCCACCGTTTTACGCATGGCACGTGGCTACTACATGAGTATTGACGCACATCATCACGGCATCACCGCGTATGGGCACGTGGAGGCGTCGGTGCCGACGAGTAGGTGGATGCACCCCTTCAATTGCGGGCGCGAGCCTCGAGGGTTGGGGTGAAGGGTAGTGTGGGCAAGTACACTATAGCTATTTGTAGATGAAATGAAGCGGGTGGAATGGACAAGTAACGTGAGATGCCATGATAATGACGATGAATAAGGTGTGTAAGTAATGTGTGCATCCTACTTCAACAATTACTAATGACGATCGACTAACTAATGTCTCCGTACCTGTAGTTCAGCTGAGAGTTAACCTAGCTAGACGTCCGCCCCGCCCCATCCCGGCGGGTATATACACTCCTCCACAAAATTCTGGACATACAGTATATTAAACATAAGCTAGTCAAGAACACGCTCCCCTCTCACCACGTCAAGCACGACGACACCCGAGTACCACCCAATTATAGGAGAGCCGGGAAGAAAGCAGTTAGCCGTCATCCAGGGTGGTTAGACCTCAGCTTAAAACGGATGTTGTCGGTGGAGTTTGTCAAAATAAGCCCATAAATTCCCAAGAAATTGTATGAACTACACACGTCGTTTTGAGCGCCACGATTGGGCATTGCTCAAGCGCTCATACCAAGATAGATATTACTCCGTGTTCCACATTTTTGGGGACTTATTGGAGGGAGTTTGGAGGCGTTGGTACCGTGTTCAATGCGCGAGATTTGGTTTGCGGGTGTGTGAATAGAGCACAAAAGTTCCCACAACAAGCATGGGTGATGATTTTCGAAAGCAAGCGAGCAAAAACGCACATGACGCAGGTTTGAATAAATATTGCATGATGTATACATGCGAGGGCGATTGGCTTAGGGGAGGGGCGAGGTCCAACTTGGCCGTTAGGGACGCATCACGTTGACGGTGGTGTTTGGAATGCTTGGGTATGTGTTTGTGCCAACCACAACCGCCCGACGCGTGGCACACGTCAGGAATTAGGCTCGGAAATCGTTAGGGAAAGAAGAAATGGTCAACATATCCCGCACCGACAAATCCCGCACACATCGCATCACGAGGTGAGCCGAATTCGTCGGGTGTTGCTTGGCACTGCGGCTTAGCTTTGCCGGAATATTGCGGAAATTAGAATAATTAACAGAAATTTGTTTGTGGGTGTTTGAACTTCAAAATAGGTGCGTTCAACGCGCATTGATAAGATGCGTTTAACAATACCCATTTAAAACGCATATTCGAGGAAGTTTTGATGGCTTGAACATTGTGGCCGAAAGCATCTTGCCCTTGGGTTGTGCGCATATTGGTGGTAAGTCTACATACGCGATTTCATGCGCTTCCTACAACGGCATGCCCAACACCTCCTCCCTCCGTCACCTATGCAGTATATTTGCGCGACCGTCGCATAAGCATTCATATTGCGGCGTTGTGCGCCCGTTACTCTTTTCGTCTAACCGGCATGGCGACTGTTTAAAACCGCGTGCCGCACGGGTACGGGTGCGATAACCCCAAGGACACAAGCCCGGCAGTGCTCGAATTCGTTCCCCATAGTTGTCGGCATTCCATCTTGGGCGCCAAAGCATTGCCTAGGATTTCAGGAGATTTGTCAATAAAATCGACGTGTGGTTACATTGTCTTACTTGCGAAGGTGCGAAATATTGTCCGGACTTTTGTGGAGGAGTGTAGTTCCTCTTTGGGTTGCGAACTTGCGCGCCAGCAAATTATCATTTGAGCAAATACGGGTACTGGTACCCATACCGAGGTTGAAGTGGTACACAGCACAAAAAGATATCCAATCTAGGATAGCAGGCTGGCAGGTTAGAAGTTTGTCAATTACGAAGCTGATCATTATTACATGGAATATTAGCTACAGCTTGTACAGTTGTACATTTTCCCGTGCGCGCCCGCCCATCATCATCGGCGGTGTGGCGAGGTTTCACGTATTAATCCTTATTTGAGTTCAGTCACCCGACTAGCCCATCACCAGACCGCACTTGCCAAACTCTTCACCACCACTGGGGTTGAGTATCTTGAAGGAAGCAGTGCTTGCATGAACGCGTGCTGATTTTTCGTTTGAGGTCGGAGCTAATCAAATATTGATGGCGAAGCGAAAGTACTGCCGCTCGCGGTCGTTGGTCCGCGCCGCGAAGCGCGCCGTCGCCGCCAATGGCGACAGCTTCGCCGGCGGCGTTCACGGCGGCGGCGGCGGTGTCAGTGCGAATACTGAAGCTTCCTTCGCTGGCTCAGCAGCCGCCGCATTCGAGGCATTCTACCGAAAACAAGGCATTGTAGACGATGAAAACTGGTAAGAAGAAGTAGAGAAAGCTCAAACGGAATCTTGTTTCGGTCACTTCGAATTTCTTGTTGACAGCATGTTTTGAATATTGGTTGTGCCTATTCACACACCCAACGTATCGATCGTCGTGGACACTTCTGAATCGAAACCGCACGTAATGAGCTCCGTCGGCCGCCTCAATCGCCCGGCGTTGATCTCTGTCACTACCTAATCTGTGCGAAAAGCGAATTTCACTTGGACGCCCACTGGCCCACCCCGACTAGCACATAAGCTGTGGTCGGCGGTGGCAGACCCGAACCGCCTGTCCATATACTTCTATACCTCCTCAAGTGATCTGCACGTTCCTCCGTCTTACGCTGAGCAGTACTCGCATTCTCCCTGCGAAATCAGTATCCGTTCTCTCCCTGCGGAATTATTTTCCTATGTTTTCTTTACTCCTTGCAGTCGCGTCTCAAGAATGAACACACCAGTCGTAGCCACTGCGACTGCACTACACGGCGTTCGACTGACCATTGTGCGTGACTTGTGTCATTTTTGGAACGCAGGGACAAGTTTTGGGGCACGCTGAAGTCGCCGCTGCCCATCACGTTCCGCTTCAACTCTTCAGCACAAGCGGCGGTCGAAGTGGAGCGCGCAAAAGATGAAGGCGCGCCGTTCCTGTCACCGCCACGACCGTTACTCGATGACTTTGGCCACGAGGTTCCACCCTCCGTTCGCTTACCTTGGGTTGACGGATGGCAGCTCAACGTGGAGCGCACTGCACTGCGACGCTCGAAAGTAGGAGAGCTGCAACGTCTACGACAGTGGCTCGTTCACAATACACACAATGGCGTCATCACCCGACAGGTATGGCCGTTAGCTTATGCAGTACTCGATAGAAAGTGCTGTGCATATAAAGTGTTACATTAATCTCGTTTGTTTTGGGTTCGGCTGTCGGTACGAGACTGAACCTCATGCCGGCTGCCCCGTAGGAGCTAGTCAGCATGGTGCCGGCGGCGGTTCTCCGAGTAGAGCCCCACCATTCGGTCCTCGATCTCTGCGCGGCTCCCGGATCGAAGACGACTCAACTGCTGGAGCTGATACACCGACAGGTACGCCCGCCTTAGTTATCTGCCGACCAAAGCCCTCAAAATCCCTTTAATACCTCTTAACATATGTGGTCCTCCCTGCTTGTCGTCAACGAAATAGCTTTGTACAACACACTCCTGTAGAATGTAGTGAATAGCTAGACGAAGGCGTAACAAATTTGTAACCGATTTTGTAATGGAACAACACCTTTCAATACGGCTTACACCTGGCGCATCTCCCTGTCGCCGAGTCACAAATGCACACTCACCGCGCCTCGTGCGTCTCACGGGCTCCTGCTTACACGTGTTGCAGGAGCCCGCAGCCGATGCATGTGTGGTTGCCAACGACTGCGACGCTGTCCGCGCCTACACCCTTTCCGCGCGCTGCCGTCAGCTCGGCAAATTGAACGCTCGGTTGGTCGTCGCGCTGCACCCGGCCCAACGTTTTCCGAACCTCAACAGCGGGGTGTTATCTAAAGTCGCGGGGGTTCACGAGTCCGCCTTGGCGGCGTCGGAGGGTAGATACCCTGCCGGGTGCTTCGATAGAGTGCTGTGCGACGTACCCTGCAGCGGAGACGGGACGTTGCGGAAGAACCCAGAGGTAAACGAATACGAGCGAGTCCATGCAACTGCAGCAGTCTGCTGCTGTGAACCTCACATTTGCTCGTGCCAAAGCGAGCTTCGTGGGTAATAATGTGCCAAGTAAAAAGCTCACAAACAATAAGATAAGTCATGGTCGATATAAAGACAAACGGTGAGATGTTGTGGCATCGAGGTGAGAGATAATTTTTTAATTTAGGGTCTTACGAGAACTCGAATTGTTTTTATCAAGATAATTTATCTCACATTTTAGTTGTCTGGTATGTTATGCAGTTAGGGCTTACTTTTGGCAAGCATTTAATCTCTGCTACACTGAGTTGTTGGTACTCACTTTTTTGCCATACATACAATATATTAAATGTACATTTAATTAATTTAATTAACCCAATAATTTTGATATGGTTGATTGTCTTCACACCAAGAGAATAAGGTTGTCTCGCACAGCGGAGAAAAATTGTCGCTGTCTTGGGAAATGCGTTTACAATCGATTCGGTGTCCCGCCCGCTCTATCGTGCATGCCGGGTGCGATCAGGTGTGGAAGCGGTGGGGGCCGGGGCTGGCGATCCGGCACCATTGCTTGCAGGTGCAAATCGCGATGAGGGGAGTGGCGCTGCTCAAAGTCGGCGGCCTGATGACATACTCCACATGCAGCCTCAGCCCGCTGGAGGTTTGCTACCACAATAACCCCCCCTATCTGCACACACACACACACACACACACACACACACACACACACGCACGCACACACACACACACATACTCACGCTTTCTCTCTCTCTCTCTCTCTCTCTCTCTCTCTCTCTCTCTCTCTCTCTCTCTCTCTCTCTCTCTCTCTCTCTCTCTCTCTCTCTCTCTCTCTCTCTCCGTCTAATACACGTGTACACACACAAGAACGCGCGCCGACTTTCCTCCTGATTATTGCCTTCCTTTTATTTCTGCGATGTCTATGGAATGCCGCATCAGAACGAAGCCTCCATTGCCGAGCTCCTTCGCCGCTGCAAGGGCGCCCTCGAGCTGGTGGACACGGCAAAGTCACTGCCCGGCCTCAACAGCTCTCCCGGCCTCAACACATGGCACGTCTGCGACGACGGCATGACGCGCTGGTTCTCCACCTACCAGGCACACTGCCCCTGCCCCTTTGCCACTCCTCTTCACGTATGTTTGATTATGGTTTTGAATGAATCCGTGTATGGCTTGTGACTTGGCGCTCCTACCTGACTGTGACACAGGAGAGTCAGGCGGGGGATGTGCCGCGGATGGTCCGTCGCGCGTTTCGGTCGTCCATGTGGCCACCGAGCAACAGGGAGGCGAAGAAAATGAAGCTGCACCGCTGCATTCGCATTCTGCCCCACCATCAGGTGAGCCGCTACCCCCTCCACCTTTGCTGTGCCTCCCCTGCACAACCTCCGAGGAATGGGAACGGGGGCTAAAAAATGTAGGTTACATGACAAGGAAGAATTGATGACATATGATAAAAAATATGTGTATTGTTTTTGCTTTTCATTGTCACGTTTCCGAATATTTGTGCATTTTATGTATTTTGAGAGTTAAATAAAACCAAAATCTGGAAAGTATGGAAAGTGGATTGTCAACGAAAGTAAATTAAAGTGAAAAGAAAAGAGAAACGATGGCTGAAAAAATAAGAATTGGGTCGTGCACGCAAGAAAAAATATAATTACGAAATGCATTGGAAGTGGAAAATAAACCCAGTGACATTTTTCTGGCAGCGGAAAGAATCCGCTTCGGACAAGACAGCAAAATTTGACAACAAAGGAAGTGAGAATAGATGGACAAAAACGAAGTAATCGAAAAGTAATGTCAAAGAAGTCCAAAAAATTGAAGAAAGTGAGAATGTACAACCAAAGCAATCGCGGAAGTGAATTAGGACTGAGAGAACGCGGCACGGGAAGGTGGAAGCAAATCAAAATGTGGTGGTGAAGCAATAAACTGCAGTCCAAGTGTGCTGACAAGAAAATGAACTAGCAGGGCAAAAATTAAAAAAATGTTATCAAAAGACATGCGTGCCATAAAGACAAACTCGAAACAACACAGACAATAAACACACTAAATCACAAGTCATACACACGCGCGCGCGTTCGCGCGCTGACAAAGGTGGGTGAGAAATTGAAAAGCATTTTTCAAGGGCAAATTATAGTAGAAATGGAAGCAAGTCGACAGCCTTTCAGCAACAACGGCCGTCGAGGCGATTGAAAGTAAATAGACTTAGGAGCATGATAAACATGCCATATAGAAAGGTAAGTGTATGTAATCAAAACTTTCTATAACAACACAAGCGAACAAACGACAAAAGAGATTAACAAAAAAGGCAAACACGCAAATAAGGGGCGAACGAGTTGCGAATGGAGAACACCACAAAACACGATTTCAAAGTATAAGCAAATGGAAAAAATAAATCTGTGTACTCGAAAAGGAATTGCATGAGTACACGTTTGTAACAACAAATGAAACAAAGGAGCAAACAAACTTTTTTATTTATTTGATATGAAACAAAATGCCTGCACAATCTTGTAATCCAACTCAGTCCTGCAGGTACAAATTATAACATTATTTGGACAGCAAGAAATATTTCCAAAGCAAAATTACAATCTTCCAAATATGCTTATATTATATTTTGTCAGAGGCGCCGAACGTGTCGCGCTGAGACCCGCTGC
The DNA here is from genome assembly GCA_026401115.1 of Tetraselmis chui. Classification (NCBI taxonomy): domain Eukaryota; kingdom Viridiplantae; phylum Chlorophyta; class Chlorodendrophyceae; order Chlorodendrales; family Chlorodendraceae; genus Tetraselmis; species Tetraselmis chui. Next base: position 38,721 of record JAPMLY010001658.1, read on the forward strand.
TGCTGTGGACTGCCGGGAAAGGATTGCGGAGGCTTTTTTGTGGCGCTGCTCCGAAAGACCGCCCCTCTGCCGGGCCCCTCTCCCCCCCGCGACTTATCACCGACCTCGACGACGCCACGGTCGCCTCCCGTCGAGCCACCTCGGCCCGCGAATCACCTATACAACCACCTCAGTCTGAGCGCTCTCGATAGCGCCGTCGCGCGACAGATTAGAGAGTGCTTCGGCCTGCGGAGCGGCTTTCTATCCGAGCTGGCACCGCGGCTTTGGGTACGGTCAAACGGGGCGGGCAGCGACAAACCGCCGCCGCGAGTGTGGATGGTACCGGGGTCCATATCCACGCAAGTATGCAGTGCAGTGAACACCGTATCGGCGGGGGTGTTGGCCTTTGTGCGTCGTCCCGGCGGGTGGTGGGAGGCTACCGCTTACGGCGCACAACTGGTGCTTCCTTTTGCTAACGGTAAGACATCTCGTCGGGTGGACGTGACGCAGACTGACCTGGAAACCCTAAAAGCAGCATCGGGGAAGCCGGTTGCCGTACGGGAGCTGTCGCGCAGCGCGCGGGAGGGGGTCGAGCGGTTGACGGCACAGCCTGGGTCAGTGCTGGTTGTGGTAGATGGAAGTAATGGGGGCGAGGCTGCGGAGGGAGGGTTGCTGATGCGCCTCGGCGACCAAAGGGCGGCTCTGTTGTTGCGCAGGGGCGTGAAGCAGCGGTACCAGAGCGTGCTGACGGCAAAGGGGGAGTGACTGCGGATAAATCTGAGCTTTCGCATTTTGCATCCATCTGTTAAATTCACATCTATTCCAAAACTATCAGTATAAATCGGATTTGTAAGTAAATTAGGTTAAATCAATTTATATCGTAGGACGACGCGGGAGGACCGGAGGTTGTACCGGAGGCTGTGTCCGGCCTCAGCCTGAGCCAAGACACGCTGACAGCGTGCTATAACACACACACATGGAAGCCATGATACCTCGGCGAGATTAGCTAAGGTACCTGAGAAAGTAGGGAAAAAGAAGGTCGAGTCAGCTCGCCATGCGACTAAAATCCGGCAGGATCGGACGAAACACGTATCCTTTCCGTCAACCCCGGGATCTCTTTGATGAGGCGCCGAGGGCAGCAAGCCCACAGGTATGCCCAGTCTGCTGGCCTCTGCTGGAAAGGCCGCGCCATCGTGACCTTCCCCCAGGGGTCGCCGGCGTATATCCACTCAGACTCGTCACCGCACGTGTCGCAGACCCCCCGTGTGAGCTTCGCCGGCCCCGTTGCGCCCCGTAAGTCCATAATACAACCCTGCACCGGGTTACACAGGAGCGGGTTCTCTGCCCACTTACTGGTAGCGCAGAAGCAGTGCAGAGGCCACGACCTGTGGACACACATAATAAGACGGTATCGGATCAGATTTTTAGATATTTTATATTATACTCGAACGGCCTTGAGTCGTCACTTAGGCACCGACAAAGCGACGTGATACGGCGGCCGCGTTCTTTATTTTCATTTGTGTAAGTCTACGTTCGTTTATGAATGAAGCTGTTCCAGCAGCGAGCGGACTGAAGTACACGTCACGGCGTATATGCGAAGTCTTACAGCCAAAAGCAGGACCGGAACGTCCTGGACTCGCGCGTCACGGTCTCTTGGATGGTTCCGCCGCACCCCTCTTGTCTGCACTGCTTTGCGTGCTGCGCCACACCTCGTAACATCGCCGCCTGCTGCCGCACCGCGGCCAGCGAACTGCTGTTGATTGTGACGTCGGCCACCGCGGCCGAACACAACTCAGCCGGCATGCCTGTTACACTAAGCGGGTATATGTTGGCTCGATTACTCCCTAGGGCGCCGCATGGCTGTCGTGCGGCTTCCTGGCACGGCTATGCCGGGCGTGTCGGAGAGGTAGAGTTGTCCCGACTATAGACCAGACACTTCACGGCCCGTCCGCCTCACCTGATGGCCGCGTAGCACGTCAATTTCCACGGTCGATCACCCTTCCAGCCGAATAATAGTTTTTTTTTTTTTTGCCGAGTATTGATAGTTTGATTATAAACAATCATTATAATGCGTGGCATGCACCTTCTTATTCATTTTGCTGTGTGGCTTCTTCTGCTTTTTTCATGTTTACCCTAGGGCACGTTTGCCAAAGATGTCAGCTTGCTTACAATTTGGCTAAAAGACGCCCACAGACAGGGTCTGGGGGTCAATTAGCGCAGGATTATAGGGATGGGTGGGTGGGTTCGCGCGAAGCCTAGATTGGCTGAGCGCGAAAGCAGAGAGTGCCTAGGCTCGTGGCTAGCTACGGCTTATAAGGCACGGGCTAGCTAGAGCTGACCGTTGGGGAAGTCGTTGGTCGTTGGCTGCGTCTAACTGCTCGGGCAAGGTGGTTGCCCTGCAGGTGGGACGCGCCGTTAATTAACGGTAACAGTAACCGCTAGAGTTACTGTCCCGTACACATGATATTGGATATGCAAACCTCTAGATTCAAATCAATCTGACCATTTACCCTAGGGCACGTTTGCCAGTAACCTAAAGCCAAAGGCTTGCACAGCCAGAATTAGTGTTGCGGGGGGGACGGAGTGAGCCAGCCGAAGAACCGCCAAGCAGCAGGTGATGGGGTCATGGTGGGGTCAATATATTTGCCTTCTGTCACAGAGCTGTTCTTGGCCCAGCCACCCATAAATTTGATTACGGGGAGGGGCGCGCCGATGCAGCTGGCAGCGGACGCCGCGCCTTTCCGTAGGCTGTGCGACGTCCATTGAAAGCCGGCGGGCGCGGACGTGCGGACTGTGAGGAGGGCGAGGGAGAGCCAGGTGGAGACGGTGGACGAGGCACCCCAATCAGCGGAGGGTTCTGTAGGTGAGAAGCTCCAGAAGGCGAGCGGGGGTGGTTTTTTGTAGAACTTGTTGCAGAAAGCCGCGCGCTGCTCTGTGTAGTAGTCGAGCAGGTCCGCTAGGACAGGGTTAGCGGAGATAGGGATAGCGATAACCAGTTTGTCGCTGGCGTCGCGGCGCTGGTCGCCTTTAGATTTCCTAACGAAGAGGCAGATTTGCTGCGAGGGTCTGTCAACCACTAGGTCGCCTGTCTGACAACGGGCGCCAGTTTCGGCCCGGCAGAAAAAGGTGTAATTGACGCACACCGCGAGGCAGGCTCGAAAACGTTGCAGTTGGGAGAACGCTGCAGGTGTCCACGGGAGGGTGAGGTGTAGCGTGTCGGCGGCCTCTAGGATGGTGAGGGCGACGGGCGCGGGTAGCGGAAGGCGCGTGGTGGCGGGGATGAGGCGGTGTTGCAGGATTTCGAGGCCACGCCGGGCGTCCGCCAGGAGGTCGCCCACAGCAATAGGCTGGCGTTGGTGGTCTCGAAAGAACTTGTTTACGGCCGAGAAGTAGGGCTGCAGGGAGCTTGCGGCGACCGTGCCGAGAAGGGCTAGCCACGCGGTGTAGCGGACCATGGTAGCGGGAGTGGCCTGTAGGGGGGCGATATTTTCCTCTGTGCAAAAAATAAAAAATTGCCGCAGCGCGCTCCCGTAGCTGGAGTACGTCGAGGGCGCTAGGGAACTCCTGAGTAGGGCAACCGCCGTAGCCCCTAGCTTGTCCGAACCTAGGAGGTTATGGAAAGTTTCAGCTAGGGAGGCGGACCAGGGCGCCTGTGCTGCTTCGAGGCGCAGGCCGTAGCGGGGCTGTCCTGTACGCAGAGCCGGCCCGCGCTGTACAGGGGCGTTTAATTGTACCGGGCGTAGCGCCCGCCCAATCGCGCCGCGTCGGGTGTAGAGCCACGAAGGGGTTAGAGACGAAAGGCCACGATGCTCCACGCGGGAGGTCCGACCCCCTCGGGCTTGCCTCGCCTGCCGGGAAAGAATAGGTCCCGCGCCGCTGGGAAGTGTAGTGTTTCGGTGGCCAATCGAGTGAACGCGTGGTACCACGGTTTGTTGGGCCAAAAGGGGGCGATGACCGTGGCTGAGGCTCGGGCTTGGGCGAGTTTCGCGGCGAGGGCGGGGAGGGCAGACCAGGGGGGGTTGCAGTAGTTGTTTTCTCGGCGCCACGCGTCGTCGGACAGGCGTAGGGAGTCGACGTCCTCGCACAGTGGGTCGCGCCAGCGGGCGTTGAAGCGGGGAAGTTGCGCGTTGAGCATAGACGCGAAACGGTCGATAGTGTGCGGCCCCCACCGGCGTTGCAGGTGGGAGAATACACGAGGGTTGAGCTGCCAGTCCTCGTAGTCCAGCTCGCGGCTGAGCTTGTCGGCCCATATATTCGCCGCCGAGCGGATGTAGCGCGGTCGGATGTTGATGTCGTTGCTGTCGAGGAGGTACCATAGGCGACGGAGTTCGGCCATCATGGCGGGAGAGCGCGAGGTGAGCTTGGTGAGGGCGGCGACCACCGCCGTGTTGTCCTCGTGTAGGAGGACTTGCCGGCCTTGGAGTTGGGGGAGAAAGGATTCCACCGCGTGTCGCACTGCTCGAAGTTCTTTCCACGTGATGTGTTGTTGGCGGTCGGTAGCGTCCCAAAAACCCCGGGCTTGATAGTTGGAGTCCTCGTTTAGAACGGCACCCCAACCGTAAGCGCTCGAGTCGGCGTGGAGGTAGGCGGTCTCGATAGGTTTGTAGATGGACCGGCCGTTGTGCTGAGTGGGGACCGTGCGCCACCACTCGAGGTCTCGGCGTAATTGGTGGGTGAGTCGGACGCGTCCGCCCCATCCAACCCGTGTGGCTAGCACGTCGTGGAGTTCGCGCAAAAAGAAGCGCGCGGGTGCGATTGCGAGGTAGAGGAACTGCGCTTTTCCGGCGAACGCCGCAAGGTGGCGTGTAGGAAGCCACCGGGCGTTGGAAGCCGCCCGTCCGAGTAGGGAAGAGGCTTGTTGCGCGAGCTGGTGGAGCTTTGCGGGAGGGGCGCGAAACATGCCGTGTTGGAGGTCGACCGTTAATCCCAAGTGGTCGCCGACTTGAGTCGGCGTCCAAACGCCTTTCTTGGGGTTGCGTTCGAGGCCGAGGGTGTCGAGGAGGGCTTGGACACGCTCTCGTAGTAGGAGGGCGTCCGCGTAGGAGTCGGCGAGGAAAAGGAAGTCGTCCATGTAGGGGAGTAGCCGGGTCCCCCGCCATCGCGAGTTTCGGAGGAAGCGCTTTGTAGGGCGGCGACTGTGGAGGGGGGTAGTCGCTGGCATAGGTTGCGGAGGGCGTCGTAGGTGGTTTGTGAACACCTGGGTTAGCTTGCAAAAGTAGTAAGCCGAGCCCGACCAGCCCATGGGAAGGCAGGCTAGGCGCCATAGCGTGCCGCGGTAGTTGACCGTGAAGAAGTCGCGGTCTTCCTCCCGGATGCCAAGGGTGTAGTACCCGTCGGCAAGATCGAGGGAGACGAAGTAGTCGCCCGGACGCGAGAGGTGACGTAGGTGCTTGAGCGTCTCGCATGTCATGGTGAAAGTCGAGCAATAACGGTTGAGTTCTCGGAGGTCGATAATCAAACGCCATTGGTTGCACCCGGGTTTTGGAACTAGAAACATCCGGGAAACGTAGCGAGGGTTGTCCGCTCGTTCCCACGCACCGCAAGCCTCGAAACGGGGAAGCTCCGAGTTTAGAAACTCGAGTTGAGCCGGCGTCGCGTCGAGCATAGAGATGCCGTGGTTGAAGGGCTTGGGGCGTAGGCCGTGCTTGAATTTTACCCGGACGCCATGGCGGATCCAATTTAGGACTTGGCCGCTCGCGCCGATGCGCTCCCACTCCCGCCATCTTCGACGCACGCGGTGGCGCATGTAGGAAGATGTCGGGGAGCAGGAATCGGCGCGGCGGGCCACACCGTCATTTCTTGGTCGGTTTAGCCGAGTCGGTCGGCTTGGGAGGCGCGGTGGCGCGGGCTGCCGCTGCTGCTGCTGCTGTGGCTTTGCGTTTGTCGGCGGCGGCCTTGCGGGCTCGTGCGTCGGGACCGGAAGGCCTGTCCGGGGTGACTTTGGCGAAGGCAGCACCGGCGGCGGCCTTGCTGGCGGCGTGTAGGCTGACCTCCAGCGTGCGGTCGACGAACGCTTGTCGAAGCGCATCCAATGTGCCGGAGACCGCGGTAGGGCGCGGTCGGCAAAAGCGCTCGTGGGCCAATTCGGCAAAGACGCGGTCCGCATCTGTGCTCGTTTGTCCGCCCTTGGTGAGGCGGAGGAAGCCCAATCTAGTACGGGCGGCCTCCTCCGTCGCCATGTGGGTGCGATGACCCGCTCGGATGAGGGTAATCGCTGCCGTCTGCTCTGCCGATAGAGGTGGGCCTTGTGACAGCGTGTCCAGAGCCTCGCCAATTGCCGCGTTGGCGCAACTGTCGAAGAAGGCATAGCACCCGATGTGTAAGTACTCGTCGTAGGCGGCTTGGGTGCGCTTGTCGCTTAGAGTACGGGCGGTGTCGTCTGTGAGGGTCCACAGACGGGGCTCTTCGACGTCACGAGGGGGACGTTCGAGGCCGGCCGGGATGACTTCGCCGTAGTAGGTGAAGTCGACGAAATCGGTCGCGGAGGGATCGGGTTCGTCGTCGAGCAGGTCGATAGGTGGCTCGGGGGCCGCCTTACCACCCTCCGTCGCTGTGGTCGCGTCGGTGGGAATGGACTGCTGTTGATTGGTAGCAGCAGGGATGGTTGTCGTCTCTCGGAGCTGGGCGAGTAAGGCAGCGTTAGCCGCCAAAAACTGTTCCGTTATCCGTTGTTCCGATGCCAAAACTGCCGTACGAATCTGTTCGGCTGTGCGTTGTTCGATTGAGGTAGCGTGAGGGTCGGCCGCTGCGGCGGATGTAGACTGCTCGGGCTGCATATTGGGGAACGCTGTAGCTGAACGAGGGGAAGTGTCGCGTGACGCTCGAGTGCGCATGGGACGAAAGTAAGATTGACACCCTACTCGACTACTAGAGTCGAGACTGCATTCGCGCGAAGCCTAGATTGGCTGAGCGCGAAAGCAGAGAGTGCCTAGGCTCGTGGCTAGCTACGGCTTATAAGGCACGGGCTAGCTAGAGCTGACCGTTGGGGAAGTCGTTGGTCGTTGGCTGCGTCTAACTGCTCGGGCAAGGTGGTTGCCCTGCAGGTGGGACGCGCCGTTAATTAACGGTAACAGTAACCGCTAGAGTTACTGTCCCGTACACATGATATTGGATATGCAAACCTCTAGATTCAAATCAATCTGACCATAAAAAAAGGGCGTATTAGAAACGATGACCAATTGCCAGTACAAACAGGTACAGTACGTATACAACAGTCCAGCGGAGCAAAAATAATAAGGCAGCTAAAAAAAACGTCGACGGGGGACTGGAAAATAGACCTGGTAAGGATTACAGGGAGACGAGGTTAGAGCGCTTATCAACTTACACTCCTCCATAAAAGTCTGGACAAGATTTCGCACCTTCGCAAGTAGAAAATGTAATCATGCGTCGATTAATATTGACAAATGTCCTGAAATCTCAGGCAATGCTTTTGCGCGCAAAATGGAATGCACCGACAACCGCGAGGGGCGAGTTCGAACACTGCCGGGCATGTGTACTTGGGGTTATCGCGCCCGCACCCGTGCGGCACGCTCTTTCAAACAGTCGCCGTGCTTGGTCGGTAATTAGGCTTGGAAATGAGTAGGAGTAAGGACTTGGTAAACATGTATCAACAAACCCCCCACAAATTGCCTCATGAAGTGAGCTGAATTCGACTGGTGTTGCTTGGCACTGCGGCTCAACATTGCCGGAATATTGCGGAACTTGAAATAATTCACAAAATAATTGTGTCTGGGTGTTTATACTCAAGAGCATTGAAAATATACGTCCAACGGCACAAGTTTCAAAAAGGGTTGGCCTTATTTGAGTAAGTTATGATCGTTTGATTATTGTGTCCGAAAGCGGCTTGCCCTTAGGTTGTGCGCATATTGGTGGTTAGTCTACATACGCGATTTTGGCAGTTTTCCCCACAGCGGCCTGCCCAACACCTCCTCCCTCCGTCGCCTATGCATTATACTTGCGCGACCGTTGCATAATAAGCATTCATATGATATTGTGGCGATGTGCGCCCGTCAATCTTTTCGTCTAACCAACACGGCGATTGTTTGAAAGAGCGTGCCGCACGGGTGCAAACGCGATAACCCCAAGCGCACAAGCTCGGCATTGCTCGAATTCTCCTCCCGTAGTTGTCGGCGCATTCCATCTTGGGCACCAAAGCATTGCCTAGGATTTCAGGAATTTGTCAATAAAACAGACGTATGATTACATTTTTTACTTGCGCGATGAAGGAGCGAAATCATGTCCGGACTTTTGTGGAGGAGTGTAGAAGTGGTTTCGCGAATGAGTTTTATTTATTTTAAGGAAAGTAAACAAAAAATGAATTGTGTTCGAGCATGAAGACGTGCGTGAATCTGATGTGCGCGGTATGCATATTAACTGGATTTTCTTAGTATACACACCCTGTGCTTAAGAGAAAACTTCCTCATTATCTACATTTGAAGCATCACTCATCACTGCCCTACGGTGGCATTCATTGCTGGATAATTCTGGCATGACTTCTAATTCGCCATCATTTCTGAGTGCAATTATGACGTAACAGAAACTTTACCGTCTAGATTCGCTATGTGACGGACAACACACCAAGCAATATGACACTTTCATACTTATTTCATTTTCATAGCCCCTTTTTAAGCCATTTTAGCCATTTTGATAATTTTTCTTCCGATTGAGATGTTCAGTTATTCTGAATCCTAAAACTTAATCAATAGGATTTTACGATTCGTCAACCCTGAATTCCGAGTTGATGCTTTGCTTAGCACATGCTCAACAGTCCATGTATTGAAATTGAAATTGAAATTGTTTACAACATGTACCGTATGCGCCGGTTTTACACCAAAAGCCGTATGCGCCGGCTGCTGTTTTTGGGCCTTCCCAACTATGCCATACATGGAACTTACAAGTCAGGGCTAGACCGTTAACCACCTAAATCCAACCTCTCAAGGGATGTTCGGGGGTTTTACTCCCCCCCGGGGAGTTGTGCAAGGCGAGGCGAGGGCGGTGTGCATTTAGGGGCGTGCGAAGGGGCAATGTACAGAGGCGCGGTTGGAGGGCGTGCGGGACTTGATGCGGTATATGAGTAGGAGATGATGCAGCCATTGGACAGTATGCGTGTGGAGTTGTGCAAGGATGCGAGACGTGTCGAGGCGTGCTTTGGAGATGAGTTTGTGAGGAGGGTCTGTGCGGGCGGTGAGTAGGGAGGTGAGACTCGTGATGGTGGAGGAGTGTGGTCAGTCCATTTATCTATTGTGCAAAACTACTGAGTCCCCTAACTACAAAGGTTATACGTCAAGGCGCGCGATGAGCCGATGGGGGCTTTTCCTGCTAGGTACCAATTTTAGGATTGTTAATGGTTTTTCCACACTGTACATTCACGAATATTTTTTGTATTGTTTATGTATATTTAGAAAATCGATCATGCGTAACTTAGAAATACGACTCGAGATTAACGGGGAAAAGGTTCGGCTAGGGGTTTGTGTGCCAATTTCTTTGATATATGTACACGGCAAACATATGTGCATAGTATGCTACTTAGCATATGCGAGTGTTCAAAATTCGTGACTACTAATATTTCTCTCGCACAACGAATTCGCGAAATCTAGACACAAAACATCGAATCTATCACGTTTAATATCCAAGAAATATTATAGAGAGCGCTAGCAATATGTCGTAAATACATTTTTTGGTTTTCATATAGAATATAGGTGTTGTGAATAGGAAGTAGATAGGGTTTGGGTGTCTAATTATTAGACGATTGAAAAAAAAGTATTTTCCTCCTAATTCAGAACGTGAAAGACTTTGGCATGCAATGCACAGAGATTGATATCACAATTTCTGAGTTTCCACGACCTGCGACATAGAACGGAGACACATTATTAGATACCAATGAGTAATGAGGAAGATAATGGAGTACCTAGCAAAATTGGTAACAAGGAAACTCATGAAAGCGACATAAATATATTTCCAGTGTATTATAAATTAGGAGATAGAGCTGTGACTAGGGGTATTACCGTTCCCGACAGTCAAAAATGATAAAGCAAAACTGTCACCGGGCGTAAGCTAGCCTCAAGCGAGTGGTTGATATAATAATAACAACCATTCAATACCTCCATGTCGACCCTCATCTATTGCGAACAAAGTGTCCTACCGCCGAGTATCAACACAAGAAACAACTCGGTAAGTAAGACATGAACAATGAACGAACATCGCAATAAAAAACGTATCGTCATCATCGGCATTGACAATGCCGCAAAACACAACCACGTAAGACTGCTTATCGCCAGAAAGAAATGGTGTCATTGCTCAGAATTAGGGGTTAGCGATACGCACATCGTGCCAATACAAGTCGAAACGGATACCAACCGATGCAGGAAAAAAAAACATTGACAATATGCGAGCAAGGGCTTACCGTTTTCAACGGCCGAGTCTTGGTTATCATAGAATAGAGATCGGAGGGAAGGTAGACTTCTTGCAAACGAAGTGTCCTACGAGCAAGTCTTGGATCACGCGACTCTCTTGCCACTCTTGCCCTCTTGCCCCTCTCCCTATTCCCTTGTCCTCGTGTCTATAGGCCTTTTTGTAATTCAAAGACAAGCCGAGTAATCCAATACTAAAGAAAAACTAGGTGCGAATGGAAAGAGAGGAAAGGAAAGTACTTGAAAAGGCTGAAAGCGCGACGGTCACAAAGACAATTCCCCCAACCACTATTTGGGTGTAATGCGTGCATGCCATGCATATCATATGCCCATCAAAGAAGCACGGCAAAAACGTAAGCATTTGTTCGCGATGTAATCACATTATGTCAATTTATGCATGCGTGTATTCTTGGGTACTTCAATAATGCGGTTTCCTTGCTTAAATAATTGGCGTCTCGCTCCAAGCGTGAGGGAAGAAAGTTGTGAACGCTCAAGGTGCCAGAAATTCATAATGAAGGAGCTAGGAAGGACCCACATAAGTATATCCAAAAACGGGGAGACAATTCGGCGGGTAAGCCGTTGTCGCGTCCGTGTGTGCGCAATGTGCTCGGCGGAGGAAATCTTCCGGCACCACGAGGCCAATAATGCCTTGCATGTGCCCACGCGCATCGCTTACGTGGCGGCAAAATACTTGGCCGACTCCGCTAAGCACGGCATTGCGTGTCCCTCGACCGAGTGCACCGAATTCCGTCACCGCACATAGACGGTATAAAGCGCATTAAGCATGCGAGGACAACTCCGCACCAACCCCCTCCGAATGGGTGATGTCCCACTTATCTTTTAGTACTGCCTTCTCCCCATCCCGTAAATTAGTCTTGGGGTAGGTCGACGAGCTTTACCTCTGCCCATATTTAAGCCCGTATGCGAGTTACCGGTAGATTGAAAGTCACAGATCATAGGCACCGATTTAAATACAAATATTGAGACGCACGACATAGATATGTGAATCTAGTAGGACACGGCAATATTCGAGTAGATTTCCCTCCAAGTCAGCACGCGCCTACGTTATCTCTGTGTCGCGCAAGAGAATGTGCGTCGAACGTACACATCCTCATGAGCAATCAAGAACAACTATTACAACCCTGAAACACTAGTAAACGTCTCGAGAGAATAACCTCCGTAACAATTAATTATGACTCATGAAAAAAGGAAGCGCGAGAGTGTAACGGTTTTGCAGTGTTGTTAGATACAATTTAAAAGAGTAAGTAAAAAGTGACTCGTCTCCTCCCTCCACTGCGTTGGCTCAAGCAGCCTAGCCCAACTATGTTATGTATGGTACCCGGGTCTAATGCGGATTGTAGCCGAGTGCCCATACCCCTCCCCTCCGCCGTGCACGTCCAATGGGTGGCTTCTTTCGGCCTACGTGCCCCCGTGCTATCCCGGGTACGCACTCTATGTTCGTAGGTCCGCCATTCGATGGTGGGAATCGACAAGGGGTAGGGCATGGTTGCCGTGGCGATATTTGGCGTCGGCCGAGGGGGATAAGCATTTATCAAAACCCTTCGTATATGGCTCCCTGGCGGCAGCAAATCCTTGGGATCGCCACAACCAGACTAGGCCACTCCTCCGGCTACGGCTCTCCTCCGGGCTGCTAGTGGCGTGCTCCGCCCTCATCGTAGTCATGTCTTCGGCAACTCTAGCGGCGGGTTGCGAGCGTCGTCCCCCTATGCCGCTTCTTGGCAGTCCGCCGCAAGCTCCAGCGCCCCCCCCCCCCCCCCCCCCCCCCCTCTCAACCCCCCGTCACAAGTTTGCCCGTAGCCTCCCCGCCGCTACATTTCCCCAAGACACATACCCTCTATGGGGAGTATCAGTGGGCGGCGAAAAAGCATATCGGGCGGGCCGAGCGGGATAATTTGGTGCTAGCGTGTGCATATATTACTTTTACAAGCCATCCGTAAACAAATGTTGATCTCGCGGATCGCAACTATCGGCTCATCCAACCTAACCCCCTACCTTGCCATCCTTGGCACGGCTACGGGGTTAACAACTCCCTCCACGAGGAGGTGTGGGTGAGTGCCGACGGGCCTGCGAGCGCACCCCCCTCCGGAGCCACCGCCGCTGCGCCGCCGGTGGGCGCCAAGGTTTAGAGGCTCATGCGCATGATGCCCCGGAATATATGACGTAATGTTGACTTTTTGGTAACTACCGTTACGCCAATCGAGTCCCAATCGAGTGATTTTCTTAAAGGAGCGAAGCGTATTGCAGATTAACGTAACAATTTCCGGTTGTTACTTTACGATGACTTCAACAATTATTATCGCAACATGTTAGCATACTCCTTGTGAGTCGTCAGTGAGACCAAGGTATTGAGCCAACTTTCCCGATGAAGCATCAACGCCTCAACACATTGTCACATGCGGAGCGCGCTCAGCTCAGCCAACAACTAAAAGACGCCGTGGAGCGAGGCTTGTCTATCTCGTTACATCCATAGTGAGTTCAGATATCCCATTTTGTTCGTATGCAAGCATGATGTATCGTTTTGATTTTGCATTGACTGCCGTAGTGCCGTAGTCTTAATGAGGCTGAGCGATTGAATGGCACCCTTAGCGACCTAAAGAACGCGAATCTTTATAGACGCCTCGACTTAGCGTATGGCTTTTGGCAAGTTTGAGTACGGCGAGTAATGGAGTAGGTCGCCATGCCGTTCGGTATGTACAATGCTCAAGCTATGTTCCAATGGATGATGAATGGCATCTTGCGCGACTTTTTACGCTTAGCATGTGCGTTGGCCGTCAAGACACGCTCCCGCACATTATGGCGCACGCGTAGGTGCCCATCCACATGTCTAGCCGACGCACTCACGTAACGAACGACGGACGCCCGCGATCTACGAGCATACATGAGGGGATACATGGAAGCGGCATTAACAGTTACCAACATGTCGGGAACGCCGAACGCGTAGCACGGACTGCCTCGCCGGAGACATATGGGCTTGGGAAACAAGGGTCGGTCGTAAGGCCACCGACGCATGCACAATAGCACGAGCACGATTAACAACAAACACACGGCGGGAGCAAGTAGAGGATGTATGTCGGACGGGCAAATATACATAGAGAGGGGGAAAGAGGAGCAGAGGGCTGGGCTGAGGGGGTTTCATAAGGGGGGAGGTGAGCCACTAAGTGGCCCGTCGACCGGACATAGCGGGACCGTGGAGGCAGCGGTAGACGCGTTAAGACGCCCATGACATCACCCTTGTTGCCCGAGTGCGGCGGGGCGGGGGGAGGGGGGGTGGGGTCGTAGAGGCGGGGGCAACGGAAGTGCCCCCGAGGAGGGAGGGAGGGAGTGAGCGGCGACAATTCTTGAAGGGAGAGAGGATTGGGGACATTTGATGTCTACCACTCCAAAAACAGAATAAGCTTGGGCAGGGCTAATTCTGTTGTAATAATAAGCTTGATTAGCTTATTTTGCTACTTATGCTTTGTAATTAACTCAAATACCACCCCATCCGCACGCGAGAGCATGCTAGATAGTTGTCAAGCATACTTGCTGTACTGGTACTGATTTATCTGTACTATCGTACATTACACTTATTTTTCATGCACCACGTTTTTGCGCTCAGCTGCTGACGTCACCGGATGATCTTGCCCCGGCGCGTCAGTCTGCCGCGGAAAATGTTTGCCACCGCCCAACGACACACTCGCTCACAGTCGCCGCCCCATAAAGACACATCGCCATCTGCTGCAGCCGGCTCAACGTCACCTCGTCTGTTACTCGAAGGAGCTGCTCTACTCCGTAGTTGAGCAACGCCCGTAATATATAGTCAGTTTCGCTGTGTCCTTCCGAGCCTCGACCGCCTCCAGATCCTTTGGTGAGGTCCCTTGCGCTGCTCCCCCCCAATACGCACTCGGCACTAATCATAGTCAGTTACTCCCTTATTCTTTAACTCCACACCGCCGCCGCTTCTTCGCACACGTAGGCTACGCACACACGCAATATCACCTGCGCTTGTGGTCGAGGCTCTTAATTTGTTTTCTATCTCCCATACCTGTACCTATATTTTATTTGCTTCCGTGCCATCGCTGTCACGCAGCGCAGCACACCCGGCTTTGCCTCACCTGATCAAAACTACCGCGTAACTCATGTCGGCCCGCTCCTTCGCTACATTTGTGCTCCGTTTCTCACATCGAAAATCTACCCCTCCTACCCTGTTCTCAATCCATAATCCCTCCTTTCTGTCGTCGCGGTGTTCATACTACGTGCCCCGTCAGCCCGGCATCCGCCGTTCGCCGTTATCGCCGTCACCTCTTCGCATCGTTTCGCTACATCTCACCTACTAATAAGCGAATGATCTCATCACAGGATAAGACACTCGAGATAAAAGACACGATGTCGTATCAGCTATACGATAAATTCTCGGCGGGTAAGCCGCATCAGGTGAGACGTCATTCCTGCTGCTCTCGTCGCCACTGTCGTCAACCGCTGCCCATCCGCCGCCGACTTTGGTCGACTGTCGCACAGCTCTTCCACTGGTCGCCTGCTACTGTCACAGATGACCAGCTCGCGAATGAAGAGTGTTGTTACATAGCTAATGACTGAGTACATGTGCCTTCGCAGTCGAGGACGGCTGTGGCTGCCGCGAAGCGCGTCGTCGTTGACATCACCTCGCAGGGCGTCCGTAGCAGTGGCTCAATTTCCATCGCTTTCGCAGGTTCACACCTTCCTGATCAGTGCATAGTCAACCCTCCGTGAACTCGTTTTTGTCTGCCCCATACCACCGTGGCCGCTGTCCCCAGCGCTGACGAGTGTGGGTGTGCGGGTGTGTTGCAGCGGCTGTCCTGGAGCAGCTTGATGTGCTGATCAAGGCGGGGAAGGAGGCGGTCCTGCTGCACGACGAGAAGCCTGGACTCAAGGCCACTCTCGACTTTGCGGCGTCACAGCTGGTGAGCGCGCCCACATAATTTGTCTACTCATTACCACCCCTCCTTTCATTATTTACCTACAAAAATAGTACGTCATGCTCAAAATAATGGTGACCCGGTAGCTGCGTCTCACTTTCCTTCCGCCCCTACGCTCTTATCTGATTAGCCCCCCCTCCTCCCCCCCTCTCCTCTCCTCTCAACCACACTTGTATGTGTGTATGTGCTAGGGGCTGGAGGTAGTGCAGATCTGTGCCACTTCTGGCGACTTCTCTGACGCCGGCAAGACCGCCGGGATTGGCAGCAGTGTTGAAGAGGTTCTGCAAAAGGGCGGCAGCCTTGTGGCTCTGCAGGTACGGAGTGCGCCGTTGCAGTTTTGCTCCTCTGTTTTAACTTGTATGGTGAATATCCTGTTCGTGCGTGCGTGCTTGCAAGCGCACGCCCACGTGTGTGTGTGTGTGTGTGTGTGTGTGTGTGTGCGTGTGTGCGTGCGTGCGTTGATGTGTATGCGTATGTGAAGAGCATAATGTATGGCTGTGTGTGTGTGTGTGTGTGTGTGTGTGTCTCTGTGTGTGCGCGCGTATGTAAGTTTTTGTACGTATGTGCGTGCGTGTGTGTGTGAGCGGGTCTGCTCGTATTGAAGGGTTGGGAGCCAGAGCTAGAGGGGGAGATGCTTTACACTGGGGACAGGATGCGCAGGGTGTATACTTTAGTTGGGTCATTTCAATTTGTGGAATGCAATTCACTTGTTCATGATGAACGTTGCCTAGTGTGTTTGTGGGTGCGATATGGGGCGAGGGAGTGTGGGCTCATTCGGCTGCTGCCTTTGGCGGCGCAGGCTCCCCCCAGCTTGGCGGCTCAGGTAGCCAAGGCGTGCAAGGCACAGCTGCTGATCGTGTCTGGCGGCGATGGTATCGCGGCGGCACTGGCGGGTAGCGGGATTGAGGCGGTGGCGGTGGAGGGCCCGGGGGCGGACGTGCTGCTGCAGGTGGCGGCTGGCACGCAGACGGGACAGCTGTTGACTCAAAAGGCGGCTGACCCTCAGGTGAGCATAATCTTCTGCACCCCTCACCTCTCCTCCATTCTGTCCCGTTTCTGTCCAGCTATACTTCGCCCCCATCCAGCCCATCTCCCCTCCCAATGGCTATATCCCTTTTCTCTCGTTATTGCTTTTTCAAACTCCATCTTCCCTCTACCCTCAACACCATCGTCGGCTAATTCGTTCTCATGTTCCTTCATCAGCCCCTCTCCCTGTCCCCCTCCCTTCTCTCTTGTCTTCATCCTAATCACCCCCGCATCACCCCTCCTTGTCTTTCTTCCTCACAACCCTTCATCACCCCCATCTCCTCTCTTCTCTTTCTCTCCTCCTTTCACCCGTCATCCCCTTTCTTCGCCTCTTACTTCCCCGCTTACACTTTTATCCCCTCCCCGTTTTTTGCCTTTGCGACTCTCCTCCTCTCCACTTTCCTTTACCTCAATTGTCCCCCTTTCTTCCATCGCCCTCCCCTCTTGTTTTCCTCCTCTTCAGAACACCTCCCCGCCCTAAACACCCTCTTTCCTCTCCTCTCCTCTCCTCTTCTCCCAATCCACTTATCTTCAATTCCCCCACTCCCGCCGCTAGTGCAGCTCTACCTATGCAGCTCTCATCCTCACTCCCGCTTCCTACCTTTCGCTTACCTCCCTTTTTCCCGCTTTGACGTAGCTTCTCGTTCTTCGTCTACCCTTTGATACCTTCCCCTTAATTCCTCCTCCCCTTTTCCCCCTCTCCCTATCCGATCGGACTGTCTCACGTTCACATCGGGCCTGAGTTATGCATGCTGTTTTTGCAAAGGCTGAGGAGGCGCGGAAGGCGGCGGTGGCTGCTCGCGCGGCGAGTCGGCAGCTGCAGGCGCTACCCACCGCGGCGCGGCAGGCGGTGCTGGAGCGCATCGCGGTGGCGCTGGAGAACGCGGAGGACGAGATCATGGCGGCCAATGCGAAGGACGTGGAGCAGAGCGAGGCGGCGGGTGTGGAAGACGCGCTTATGCAGCGGCTGAGGCTAAAGCCAGAAAAGATCAAACAGTTGGCGAAGGGGGTGCGCGCTATCGCGGCGCAGGAGGAGCCCATCCGTCGTCCGGTCAGTCGTCTGGAAGTGGCTGAGGGGCTGACTCTGAAGCGTGTCACTGCGCCCATCGGTGTGCTGCTCATCATCTTTGAGGCTCGACCCGACGCGCTGCCTCAGATCGCGTCTCTCGCAATTCGTTCCGGAAACGGCCTTATGCTTAAGGGTGGCAAGGAGGCAACCCACTCCAACGCCTGCCTTCACCGCCTCATTACCTCGGCTCTCGCGCCCGACGTGGACCCCGCACTCATCAGCCTCGTTACCTCGCGCGAGGGGGTGGACCAGCTGCTGGCGCTGGACGACGTCATCGACCTCGTCATCCCTCGCGGCTCTAACGCTCTCGTAAAATACATACAGTCGCACACAAAGATCCCTGTGTTAGGCCATGCCGACGGAATCTGTCACATTTACGTCGATGCCGCAGCGGACGCTGCCACTGCGGCCTCCATCTGCGTCGACTCCAAGGTTGATTACCCCGCAGCTTGTAACGCAGTGGAGAAGATTCTTGTGCACAAGTCGTGGGCGGGTGACGGAAGGTTGGCGGGGCTGTTGGAAAAGCTCGCGGCGGCGGGCGTGACGGTTCACCGCGGCGACGTGTGCACGGGAAGCGCGGCAGCACTGGACGCCAGCCTCCCTCCGGCCCCTTCTCCTCGTCACGAGTACGGCACGCTGGACGTGACGGTGGAGATAGTGGGGGATATGCAGGAGGCGATAGATCACATCCACGCCTACGGCTCGGGCCACACAGAGTGCATTGTGACGGAGGACAGCGCGGCGGCGGATGACTTTCTGCGGCGTGTGGACAGCGCGTGTATCAACCACAATGCGAGCACCCGGTTTTCGGACGGTTTTCGGTTTGGGCTGGGCGCAGAGGTGGGCATCAGCACCAGTCGCATCCACGCGCGCGGGCCCGTCGGCGTGGAGGGCCTCCTCACCACGCGCTGGCTGCTGCAGGGCCACGGGCAGGTGGTCGCCAAGGACACCGGCATCACCTACACCCACAAGCCCCTCCCCTTGGACGGCTAAACCCACTCTGTCCCTCCCCTTCATCAGCTAGTTTTAGGTTGAACGTCTGCTGCCTTTCCGCGGTCCTTTTCCTTCCCCCCCTGTGTCGAGGTGTGGAAAGTGAACGTGAGGGAGTGTCTCTCGCAGTGGCCAGTAGTCCTATGGCCGTTTCCCCCCTTTGTTTTCTATCATACAGGCGTTCCACTGTGTAGTCTCTCTGGCTGTGCATGCTCAAGCCGCCCCCCTCCCTCTTCTATACCGGTATGTAATGAATGTTACGACTGAGCTGCGACGTCGTTGTGGGGTTGCAAGGGTGGGCTCCCCCACTCCGTAGTAATTGAGCTACAGCATCTGATGGGGTACACCCTATGGCGAAGTATTCTGTCGGTGGTGGGCTGATTGGGTGGGTGCGAATGTGTGTGTGTGTGTGCGTGCTGAGGAGGGAGGTAGTTTCATAGATGACGGAGCAGGAATTGCGCTCTGGCAATAGACCCCACTATTCTTTCTATCAGTCCTAGGTCACGCTTCAATAGCACGAACTGTTGCAGTGGGCTTTCCCTCATATTTTGCTTACAAGAAGAACCAGATGAGCACGGACAGGGAAAGTGGGAGGGGAAACAAAGTGGGCTTTCCCTCCCAACGCACAATCACGTTATTTGGCTAATATGAAATCATGTCCACTTCGGCGCTTTGACATGTCAGATCGCTTTGGTCTTGTTCACCATTTCGGCCCAATTACAGTGACACAATATGGAAAGCTGAGCCATTCGTTACAGTCATGCCAGTTGTGGACAGAACAATGGCCTGATCCTAACTATCCATTGCCACGTCACACCACGGCAAGAACAGCGTCTACACGGTATGTTGTCAAGTGGATTGGGCGCAGAGGGTTGCTGAGTGGAACAAGTACATATCTGGTGAAGCACGTCGTCCACTAGTTCTTGCCCACAGAGTGAGGTAAAACAGGAGCGGGCATAGTGAATGAAGAGGGAAGCAGTGGCTGTAATTCAGGTTGTAACCTGGAAATCTGACAGTATATTCTCATCAGTTCTCTCCGCATCCACAATGATTCACTTACCGTGCTGGACAACTTGCAATTTCCAGTTACTTCTCTTCCGACTCTGTCAGTGGGTCGGACTGTTTTGGCGCTGCCCCCGCCGCGCTAGCGCCCGAAGTAAGTCGATTCACAGGCAGCCGCGCCTTGGATCGCATCACGACATATGCTAGCAGCGCGTTTAAGAGGTATATACCTCCGGTGGCCTTCAGAGCTTCGGACACGGCGTGTTCCGTGAAGCCGAGGTTGTCGAGGACGGCGTCGCCGGAAGTGAGGCACATCCGACGCGCGGCCTTTCGCTGCGACTGGAGCGCTGCCTTTTCGACGACCCCGCCCCTGGTTGCGGCGTCACGTACAATTCGGGGAACGAGGCTGTCGTCGGATGTGAACGTAAGACCGCGCATCTCGGCGGCAAGGCAACCCTGAAAGCCCCACTTCACAACGCTCAGTTTTGCCAGTGGCCGCATAAACGACGGAATGTCCGCGAACATTCCGCTTTCGTCCGCGACCATGATGGACACGACCATCAGCGCGGGGCCCAGCGCGAGCGCGGTATCGACAGTAGGACAAGCGGCACCAATGGTGAGCCCGATACCGGAAGCCGCCATGGACTGCGCCGCGAGAACCGCCAGAAAGGGGAATCGTCGCGCGGGGTTGAGGCCGGCAAGCGGCGCGACTACAGTACCGAAAAGCACGGGAAATATCGCATCCACAGGTGTTTCAACGAGCAACTTTGACAAAAAGTACGGGCCGGCACCGTACCCGCCGCGCCCTCGTCCGCGTGCCATTTCACGCTCCACCGTTATCCGCTCTCGTGGGAAACTATTAAGCGTCTTAACGACGCTCATCATGGAGGTGGTTATGCAGAGCTGAAACATAAGACTGGCTCGGCTTTTGATGCTGCGCTGACTGTCGCCGAGTCGCCAGTTTGTAACGCCGTACGCTGTGCCAAGCAACAACCCCGCGGCGGTGCGGGCTACATGACTCCACATATCCCGCTGCGTTTGCCGGAATACGCGACCAAACAGCAGCCTGAATTCGCGTAGGAAGGGGACCCGGCGGCGTCGATGGCTACGCCGGTCGCTCCTGCTCGAAGACGATATGCCAACCGCCGCCGATTCGGTCCTCGAGACGCCGTTAGAGCTGGAACGTTGGACCTTCCGGTAGCGGTCTACCCAAGCGTCAGCCAGCGCCGCAATACGAGCTTGGCTTTCGGTTTTGCTACTCTCAGTGCTGGTATCCACGCTGACGAGGTCAACTAGGAACTCGGCGAGGTTATAGCGGTCCGGACAAGCATGGTCGAGGGATGCAAAGTACGGGAGACAGTCGCACAAAGGACCAATGTACACGACTCGACCGTTCGGCGACAGCAGGCAGATGTCGTCCAGGCGGTCTAGACTCGCTGAACGGGGCTGGTGAAGAGAACATACCACGACAGAATGCTGCGCAACTGCCAGTTCCTTTAGCTTAGCTACTACAAGGTCAGCCTGGAAGGAGTCGAGTCCCGAAGTCGGCTCATCCGCTAAAAGTACCCCGGTAGACTCGTCAGCACCAGCTAACTCGCATGCGATTGCAAGGCGCCGTTTCTCGCCACCGCTTATCCCACTCACATGACGCCCGCCCGTGTCGCCACCCACCAGCGTATGCATGCACTCAGCTAGCCCTAGACGGGCGCACAGGGCCTGAGCATGCAACTCCGCCTCTGCCTCGCCCCCTATTTCTGCGCGTAATCGAGCCGCAAGCAGTACCGTCTCCCGTACCGTTAGATTCGAGAAAAATGCGGTTTCTTGAGCCACGTAGGCAGCCACGCTGGACTCTCTGTCCCGGCTGTCCGCCGAGCCTGGCGAAGAAAAGGTTAGCCTGCCGGAAAGCTTCGCGCCGCTATCCTTCTCCAGCCGGTTGGCCAATGCCTTCAACAAAGTGGTCTGCGATAACCGTGGGCCCCGCCAGGTCAGTGCGAGTGCAAATCAACTACGGATATGTAAGGGTTGCAAGGACAGATTGTGCACAGCTATAGTATATCAAGACAGGGTTTCTAGGGTTTCGTCAGGCAGGGATATCTGATCACAGGCACGATCCACCCAAGAGGGCCAATATGACATACGCGCTCCTACGCTTACGAAGTATAGCCTGACAATGTTAGAAAAATGCATCAGAAAGCTGAAGCAGCGTGGAACGACGGGCTAGCGGGTGGGTTGTGGAAGCACCTTCCCGGCACCACTAGGGCCCAAGATGGCGAGTAGACGGCCCGAGGACGCAGCACCGGAGACGCCATCCAGCAGTAGACGACCGTTAGCCAGCCGGTAAGACACACCCTCCCATCGGAGCTGGGCCCTTGCATCCGATGGGGCAGCCCCCGCGGATACATCCATCTACGGAATATTGTGTTAAAGTGTGAAGCCGATGGGGCGATAAGTGGAAGACTGGAAGTGCTGCTGCACTGTGTGGGGCCACAAAACCCAATATTTTTATATAACTGTTCACGCGCAGCTTTCCTACCGGTACCCGTACTTTACCAGCCTCGTTGATTTGCATCCACAGTACATTCAGTAGGAGCGTAGAGATCTTTCTCGATATTATGTTCTTGGTCCAGTACGGGTACTTTCTGTGCAATAAAATCTTTAATCACATATGTATCCACGACCAGGGAAGTAAAAAAGAAAAATGGTTACAAGAAGAACACGATGAGCACGGAAAGGAAAAGTGGGAGGGGAAGCAAAAGGGCAAGAGTGACAAGAGGATCAAGGAATCCAAGGCACGGCAAAGGAAAAGCACTACATTGTGCACAAACCTAGCAGATTAAACTAAACAAACTCCTAGGCCACGCCGAGAATGCAACACGTAGAGGCGACAAGCGGCGCCTCACGCGCCGCTCGATAAAGCACGGGGGCGCTTGCGGCCCATGGCGCGGGTGAAGAGCGCCGTGGCAAGAGAAAGCATTCCAGCCGAGGAAGAAGCGGCCTCCACGCCGTCCGCAGCGGCGGTAAGGCTAGGGATCAGCCATCGATGCATCGTCGATAGTATTATCATCACCCGCTGATGGTGCCATCGATGTGATAGGTTGCGACATCGATATCGACACGATGGCAGTAGTGCTAGTATCAATGCCATCAATTATCAAAACAATTGGAAAATATTGATTATCTAAGCCCGATGTATCGATATATCGTCGTAAAGATCGATACATCGGCAATAATATTGGCTTAAATTGCTATCGATGTCAACATCCCAAACTATCAACCTCATCAACATTGAATATCCAAGATATCAATACTATCATCATCGAGATTTCAAAATATCATTACCATCAACATCGACAAAATTCACTTGATCCCTAGCCTTAAGCGGCGGACAAATCACGCAAGACGTTGTCCGCGTGAGCAACATGGACGGCGAGAGAGACCTTTCGACGTCAAGAGGCCAACAACTTGCCCACATGCATCCCTTTAAATGCGGCTTCCTGCTTGGGTAGCTCCGTCAAGAAAGCCGTGGCGTGCCCGCCGAGAGTACCTAATTCCGTGATTGCAAATTGAATAAAATGGATGTCGGGGCGAATCCTCACCCGCTCCGAGTACTTCTCGAACTTGGTCTTCTCACCATGGCGGAGAGCAACTTCGGGTGACGGGGGGCTAGATTCGCCGAACAAAAACTACGACAAGACAAGTATCAACTATAAATGTAATTGTATGTATATAAGAGAAATGTTCCCTAAGCGAGCTTACCGAGCAAGGGAGGCTATGCTTGCCAAAATTGATGATCTCTTACATTTTTTGCTCGCAAGGGTCCTAGGGCCCGGTACATACGAGGGAATCGGGAGGGTGGGTTGCGTGAGCTATGCTTGCGCAAAGGCGGAATGTGGACGGCTTTTGTGTGTCGGCAAGTCATATAAAGGGGTAGAGCTTGTCCGTGTTTTACCATTGTGAAATGCGCAATATAGCGGTTAGAACTTGTAACGTTGTGACTATTCTCGCCCCCAATATACGTAATTTAAACCTCGATGACCATTTACCAAGTCGGGGGAGGCTCCGTTATTTGCCATGTTGTCGCCATTAGGCGAGTTGATCGCAGGTCGGCCACACTAGAGTGTCACCCAACCGAAGAAGAACCACTTTGTGGCGGTTAGCCTCCTCAAGCTAAACGCTAGCACAAATCAGTTCTAATCTGTCTAGTTCTGTCGTTGCAAGACGACAAAATGATGTTGTCGAGAGTTGATGTTGAGAGGATGTTTCACTGCTTGTACTTTAGTAATACATATTGTAAGTGAACAACGGAATGGTTACATGGTTCTGTCACCTCCCTCTACTGCAATGGGCTTAAATAGCTTTCTGCCCGGATAGCTTACGCCTTCTTGCTTCGCTTACGTGTCAGGCGTTAGGGCTTTCCAACCGTCGTCATATGTTCAGAGACGCGGCTCGTATAGCATGGAGAATCACGACGCGGCATGTTCTGCATCGGAGAACTCGCTTAGGCGCGTCATCTGGCTAGTTAGATTAGATTAACTGTGCGTACATGTACGTACCATGAGGTATTGGTCGTACATTATGCATCAGTACCCTTATGAATATTGCAGTAGCGACGTACCCACGTTTGTACGTCCGTCCGATGGAAAAGCACGAATTGGAATTTGTAACGAGTACATGTACAATGTCATGCAATGTACTATTCTAGGACTGTACTCGTCACAACTTTGATCGTCATGCAAGGACATTAGGGTCGCCGTCGGCTAGTATTACGCTCAACTCCGTTGCCCAACCGCCGAAGTATTTAATCTTTTGTAGCGTGACTCCAAAGCGTTTGCCATAAGCCACTTGCGAATTTCGGGCCGTGATCCTTAAGCAACACTCGGGGCAGTCCGTGTAATATGTAGACTGCCTATAAAACAAACTGGCAATGTCATATGTTGTAACGCTCCGTGTACTCGGCAAAAAATGGGCCATCCGTGTTAGTTGGTCGACCACAATCAATACATTGTCAATGACATTGCTCAGATGTGGGTGTTTTAAGAAGTTAATTCAAACGGTATGCCACGGTCTAGGTGGAACAAGCAACGGGTAAAGAGTCGCAACCATGTGCGGTTGAATATTAGCTCGTCGACACACGACGCAACGCTCACAAAAATCTTTCACATTGGCGAATGCGTTTCCACCATAATATGTCGAGCGCTTGAGCAAGAGTACTAGCAGCTCCTATGTGACCAACCAAGGAATTGTCGTGCACCTCAGAGATTAGTCTTTGTTAGAGCTCAAAGTTCCGCGGGACACACATGCGATCGAGACGCCAAAAGTACCCAGCGATGGCTTCAAGTCGGCTTTCTTTCGTCTAATCACCCTCGTCCCCATAAAACGAGTCTTTGGAGTATCCCTCGCGAACAAGTTCATCGAACTCAGGGCTCAACCGCAACGCGTTATCAGTCAGCGAGTTTAATTGCGCGTCCTTTAACAACGGTTGGGACTTCCGTTGTTATTTTGTGTCTGGGCGCCTGCCGGCGGCGGCCCCGGAGGGGGGTGCGCTCGCATGCCCGTCGGGAACTACCTCCACCTCCACGCGGTGGGCGTTGGTAACCCCGTAACCATTTGGTGCGGTAGGGAGCTAAACGAGGTACCGGCACCTCCAAGCAGCTGCCGATCCGCGTGAACATCGGCTGTCGGAAGCTTTGCACGGAGGGCTTTGGAAATCATGATATCCGTGCTCCATCATTAAGATCTCCCGCTCGAGCCGTCCGATATGCTTTTTCGACATTGAATACTCCTCAGATACCGATATTTTTTGGGAGATGCGGCCTTCCCTTGTAAAATATTTTTTGGGAGGGTATGGACGGACGAGAGGCGGGTTCAGGGTGTTGGAGTTGGCGGCGGATATTCGGGAATCACCGCTAGGGAAGGGCGCTCGCTACACGTCGACCGGCATGATGACGTCGAGCTGACCCAAGGCGTGTCAGCACGACACCAGTAGCGAGGAGGATTGTCGCGACGGGAGGAGCGGCGGTGTCTAGCGGCGGGGTTATCCTCCGGGTAAACAACCGCCGGAAAACTATGCGCGAAGGGTTAAAATAATTTCCGCACCTCCGCGCCCTTTTCGGATCCGGCAATGGTGACCATGCCCTACTCCACCGCTACCTACTATCGACATGCACACCTAATATTAGAGAGTGCGAGCCCGGGTTAGTGCGGGGGCTCGCTCTCGAAACAAGGGTGCTCGACGGACGCGCGATCGGTGGGAGGAGAGTACGGCTGATGGCTGATTTTCACCAGACAGAAAAAAGCCGAGGAAATGGCCGATAAAACTTTTTCGGGATGGCAGGCAAGATAGGTTTTTCTATGTGGTAGTCTTGGTCCCCCTCACTTGCCCTCGAGGTAACGGGGGGCCTCGACTAGGGGGGAACTCGCGACTGGAGGAACGGATACGACCTTGGGGCGTGACTTACGGGATGCGACGGCGGGATCGACGGGCGACCGCGTGAGAAGGGGTTATTCGCTAACCTTTCTCCTTCTTTCTCCGGCAAGACCAAAGTCACGCGAGAGCTTGATTAGGTTGGCCCGTCGCCCCTCGCAAACGCCGACTAGCATAGGCCGGTCGGCACCCCGGTTCGGTGGGAGCTGGCCGTGCATTGTGAAGGTCGAGCTACATTTTCATTTTGCATTTCTTTTCATTTGTTTTTTTTGCACACATTGGAGATAGGTGTGACGATAGGCGTACTTGGTCAAAGAGTACCCGGCCCAATCTTGGCTCTTAAGTGTCCTAAATGGCTAAGCATCTGATGGCCGTTAAACAACAACCGGTCATGTTTGCTAGTATTGCTGTAAATTTTTTTCATTTTTGTGCTTGGCGGAACCTCGCCATCCCAAAACAATGGAACAATGGCTTGAGGTAGGAAGTTTTGTCACCGACTTAACGGATCGGCTTCATTCAGGGCTTCCTTACGGTACGCAAGTGTCATCGTGTCCACAAACGGTTGTAAGTCCCGCAAGTAACGAGCTTGCCGCTTGTTCAACCTCATGTTCGGCTACATGAGCATTTGTCGCATTGTGTCGTGGTATGTAACGACAAGGAACTTAGAGCAACCTTCAAGGTAGCACCTCCAATATACTTTACCGCTTCACATATGACCAAAGCCACCGAATCATACGCAGAAGAGGTGTTGCCACGCTTAGCTAGATTCAGCTTACGTGCCTAATAAGAGGGTGGTTGAAGTCCTCCTCTTTGGTCTTGCAACATGACAGTTGCAATCCCCGTTGTCAAAGCATCTATAGCTACGGTGAAGATCGCGTCCAAGCTTACCTCCGGAAGGATAAGGCATGGCGCAGAAATGATTCGCGTGACTTGAGAGTCTTGAAGGGTCCCAAACAAGCATGCGTGTGCGAAACCATGTGTGGCAGAGGCTTCCGTAGTACGTCCATCAATGGAGCCGTAAGGTCGCTAAAATGATGACTTGACTTGGCGAAGAAGTTGCAAAATTGCACGAAATTGCGAATCTCCTTCTGCGTCGTAGGCACTCGCGAGTTTGCAACGGCCTCGAATTTTTCAGTCGAAACTGAAATTTACAAGCCGACACAGTATAGCCGAAGTACTCTATATCCTAAAGACAAAGCATGCCGGCGGACAGCCGCAGCCGGAGGAGCGACACGGATTGTAGGGCGGCGATCCTCATGATCGGCCGCCGCTGGATTTAGCTTGCAAGTCCGGAAGATTTCGGTCACAAATATCCATGTCCCTCATCTTTTGCAGAGACGGCGACTCGATCCCTTGTTTCGACTAACCCTCCCCAAGTCGGTACCCACCATCGGCTGGAGTGCCTCATGCGGTGTGCTTAGAACTTTGCGACAGGCGCCCGCCGGCGGCGCAGCGGCGGCGGCCCCGGAGAGGGATGCGCTCGCAGGCCCGTCGGCACCTACCTCTACCTCCACGCGGTGGGCGTTGGTAACCCCATAGCCGTGCCAGGCTTGGCACGGTAGGGGGCTGAACGAGGTACCGACAGCTGCGATCCGCGGGATCAGCAGCTGTCGGGAAGCCTTGTACGGAGGGTTGTCGAAAACATAAAATCCGTACACCGGCACAAGGATCTCCCGCTTGGCCAGTCCGATATGTCTTTTCCGCGACTAAATACTCGATTTTCTCCCGACGATGGGGCGGGAGCGGCGTTTGCGAAATATTTTTTGGCGAAGAAGGGTACGGACGGATCAACGGAGGGACGAGGGTGTTGGAGCTGGCGGCGGATAGCTGGGAAGCAGCGCTAGGGCACGGCGCTCGCTGGCAGTCGCCAGCCCTGCGAGAGCCTTAGGTCTCCCCTGGGGGTGAGGTCTGATACTACGCAAGACGGAGGTGGGTCGCAGCCGGAGGAGCGGCACGGTCTGGCGGCGGCGTTCCTTAGGATCGCCCGCCGCCGGAAAAGCCCGGTACGGGGGGTTTTGGAAAAATTCCCGTACCCACCATCTTTTGAGGACCGGCGACTCGATCCATGTGTTCTTCCAACCTCTTCCCCAGTCGATACCCGATTATCGATAGGCTGCCTCAAGCAGTGTGCCAAGGGTTATCGTAACGGCACACTGCTCGTAAAGGCGGCCCCCTAACAACGCAAACCACCGGGGGAGGGTACGGACGGCCACAACGCGATCGGATAGGTGTTGGAAACAGACGGAAAAAGGACAGGGGACATGAGAAAATCTGGCTTGGGGGCAGGAGAGCCAACCGGACACCGTCTGCATCCTTGTTATTTTCTCTTCTCAGCCCCCGAAGGAGGAGAGAAGACTCGGCTAGGTGGCGAGCTGCGTTGGGAGGAGCAGCTAATACCTCGGGCGGGGTTGAGCACGGATCGACGCGGGACCGACGACGACCTATGCGAGGGGGGTTTTTCACCTGCCTTTCCCCCTATCTCCGGCACGACCGGAGTCGCACAGGAGCCGAGGTCAGGCAGGTCCGCCTCGACCAGCTCAAGTTGAACAGCCTTGCTGATCAGCGACCCCGCGGCGGCTGGAGCAGGCCGCGTATCGTGGAGACTAGCGACATTTTATATCTTATAATTGTATGCAGACGGTACTTGTTTATGGGTATGTTTTAGACGGTATCGTCACTGCCATTGGAGAGGTTGGGATTAGTGGTTCACGGTCTACTTCACGCTTCTAAGTCCAGTTAGGCGTAGCACAAGGGGGGCTAGAGATAGCAGCCGGTTTTTCATGGTATTGTTGTAAACAATTTCAAATTTCAATTTTTTTTTCTTTAAGACCAAAGAAGCATTGATTTCTTAAAACGCAACTTCAACCTATCTTTGAAAGCTTGAAGCACAAGACGTATGCACTCGAGGTGCTCCTCCTTGTTGTGATTGTGAACACAGATATCGTCGAGGAAAACCGTCACGAACTTATGTAAAAATTCGCACATTATGTCGTTCATCATCCGCTTGAATGTACTTGGTGCATTGCACGGGCCAAATGGCATGGCGACCCACTCCATCAGTCCATCGACTTGTCTGAAACGCTATCTTGCGGATGTCCTCGTCGTGTACTCGAACTTGCCAAGAGCCAAAGGCGAGGTCGAGATGGGTGTAAAAGTTCGCGTCCTTCAGCTCGTTGAGGGTTTGATCTACGCGTGGAAGTGGGTAAGCGTCCTTACGCGTAACCTCATTAAGGCCACAGTAGTCAATGCGCAATTGAAGCGAGCCATCGGCTTTACGCGCAAACAAAAATGCGATCCAAAATCACGTTGACTTGGACGGATTAGGCCAACCTCCACTTCGTCGTTGAGTTGACGATTGGGCTCAACGCGCTCCGCAAGTGACAATATGTTAAGATATGTTGACGTTTCATCGGGCCAGTTGTTCCAATGGGGTGATCCCACAGTCGGTTTACATGCGGCGAGTCCACCGACTGTTGTAACTTCGGGAAGTCGTCGTAGAGTAACGACCGGATGTTTTCACGTTGTTTTGCAGTTAATTCCTCTCCAATGTGAAATTTCGCCGGGTGTTCCGCAACTGGCGTAATGTTAATCAAGTAAAATTCAGCGTTTCGTCCATTGCTTCGGCGCGTCTTGCGCATGACCTTCTAAGATTTGCCATACGACATTAGTAGACACTCATGTCGTCGATCCTTTGACTGGATGTCCACTACTGTACCGTCTATCATGGTGAAGACGCGTGTTGTGCCGAACTGTGAAGAAGCTTACTCGTCATCAAACCATGGTAGACCGAGCACCATACTTGCACGACGCAAATCACGCAAAACGTTTGAACTCATGTCTAGCCAGCTCGAAAGTAATCGCGCAAACTGTACAAGACGTTGCACGTTGGCCGTTGGCGAGTCGAATAGGGGTCTTAGTCTTAGGCTTCAATGTTGGTAAAGAAAAGTGCCTCACGAAGTTATTTGGCACGAAGTCAAGCGTCGCAACACAATCGACTAGTCCGGAAATTTGCCGTCCGACATCAAAACTATTCACGTTCACCCCGGTTTAAATTAACGGGCGAGCTTCGGTGAGGTCAGTCAACATGACGGTAGCGTCCAAAGAAATTTGTCGCAGCGTAGCGATGGGAGTTGTAGACTCGCCTAGTGGTATATTTAGCGATGGAAGTTCCACCAAAGATGTTGTCGGGGGTAAATCGTGAAAATTACAATTACCGTCGACCAACCATTATTGAAGTCGCCATGGAGCCGGGGCAACAACCACATGTTGAGTCGAGTCGTTAACCGACAAGCGTGTAAACAGATGTGATCGAGCATGGAATTCTTGGTACATCTTCCAATGTCGAGTCATGTGGATTAACTAAGCCCACTTAGGTAGGACGAAAAGAGCCATCGTAGATGTTGGAGCTCAACGACGACAACTCTCAAAATGGCGTGCCATATGTTCCGTTAACTCCCAAGGTGGGTAAAAGAACACCCATCACTCCCCACTTAAGTCTTTCTCCATGACAAAGTCACTCGGCGAACAATGCCGTAAGTCACCGTGCGAGTTGTGACCCTCGTCATCCGCACAACCTTTCAAAGTGAAACCGAATCGTACGTGCAAAGGCCCCAAACCAAAGTAAACCATTTCCAATCAATTGAACGTCTAATTTTTACAAGTCTACGACTGTCTCTCTGCTTGCTTTGACGACGACGACAAGCTACAGATTTAGTAGGTGTCGCTAACATTGTCTTATGACGACAAGTATATGTAGCCAAGTGCTCCATCTCGTCCGATGAGCAACCTTGCCATCATCGTTTCTGCTTGTTGGGAGCGTCGACCGGCGCTTTGCCCGTTAACTCCGGGCACTAGAAGAGATGATGTTCCTTTTTGTGGCACTTGAAGCAAAGTCCCTCCTCTTGGTGTCGGTTACGCGCATGAGGAGTAACGCCTCCAACAATGGCATTGAAGAAGTGTTTGGAGAAGTCCGCCCGCAGCCTCCTCGATTGCCACGTCCTTGACCACGTCCACAAAGAGATCCCTCGCCCCGTTCACGACTAAATCCTTCACCACGTTCGACGCGCTCGGTAGCCACGGCCTTTAGGTTGTCACGCGAGCGCTTCTAAACATGTCGGGCGCCTCCAAGGTTGCCTGATGGAGATGCTTGGTCCAAATGTGGCGAGTCGGTGACAAGGTCATTCATGAAATTTCGTATCTCAACATGTGGCATGCAATAGTTCTTTTGTAGAGAGCGATGAGACTTAGCTAGGGTCTGAAGTTCAAAACTCGACAATCCTCGATTGAAATAGCCGCAATGGTAGTCGTCTGAATAGTGTTGTCGAGACCTCCTCAAAAAACGTTGAGTGGTGGGTGTAGGTCACGTAACTCTAAGAACCTTGCGTAAGTAAAAACGATACCGTAATTGTGTCGTCTCTGATGTTCGTAAGAATGGACGTCTTACGAATCTGTGCAACCAAAGAGTCGAACTTGTCTGGAATGGTTGTTTGAGTCTTACGTCTGACCCGACAGCTGCTAGGAGTACCGGGAAACTGAAACGTAGCTCAAACAACAACATCGTACGTGTCAAAATTGATGCCCAACATGAGAAACCGTTGAGGCAGGTGCTCTAGCAGGTCCCCCAACTTACATGCGTTTGGTCCATACTGCTAGGAGCATTAATTGCAGCCTTACGTTGCGTCTCAGTCAAGGTTACGCCCATGGCAACAAAGTTGGTTGTAGGTGCCGGAACTCCCATGCGTGAATCAGTCGGGGTATCACCACATTGTTATTTAATGTAGCCTTAGATCAACACCAAGACAAAATCTATTCGGCTACAATGAAATGGGGTGGAAAGAGAGTTGCATTGGTAACGACGTGTCCTCGTGGAGAACGAGTTGTCGAGAAATCACAACGAATCGAAAAAATCCCATTGAGTCACGTAGCCAAAATGAAGCAACTCGTACTTACGTCGAGTCTTCTTGACAAGCCCAATCTTAGACGGCGTAAACGACAGTCCGTCAATGTCGACATTAGTCGGCACGCTCTAAGCATCACTATCAGAATGAACATTTGACTGAGGAGTAACGGATTGCTCAACCTTAGCCGGCGTACACAAGTTAGCAACCACGTACGGGACATGCATTGATGCCAAAAAGATGTGGACGAGTTGGTACTCACTAGCGGGTAACGGCACTCGAACGGGATTACCACTCAACATCGAAAGATCGTCGATGGTGAGAGTTAGGTCAATTTCCTCAAACAACTCACGAACGGCAGCGTCGATATGTGCTTCGTTAGGCAAAATCGAACCGGCATGAAACCATGTTTTACATGTACGAGGTTCGCGTCGTAATACGAGTTTGATGTCATGGGCTTTCAAGCCTCCATTAGGTTGTACGACCACCAAGTAATTATAAGGTATATAAGAAGCCATCTCAAATCAAACAATCCGCGTCAAATAACTCAAGCAACAACGAAAGCGTGTGAAGATCAAGAGCTCCGAAACTAGTGTGGTAGTTTGCACGTCAAGCGCTAATTGGTGACACAAATATGCAATGTTTTGATGTTGCTTTTGCAGCTACAAGTGCAAATGGAGGGAGGTGGAAGATGTTTCAATGTTAATCGTTAACAATAGATCGTAAACAAACAAAGGGATTGATTAAATGGTTATGTCCCTTCGCTCCAATTAAATAGCTCAAGCCTAGCTAGCTTGCACATGTTCTCGCATGGTCCTTGAGCTAGGCGCTAAGGCTCTCGTAACGGTTTGAATGAGACTATCGACGCAACTCGTCTGTCTCGGGAAATCAGACAGCGCGTCGTTAAGCTAGTTAGATTACCTGTGCGTACCGGTTCGTACCGGGAAGTAATGGTAGTACGGTACAAAAAATACCCTCG
This sequence comes from Tetraselmis chui, assembly GCA_026401115.1. Classification (NCBI taxonomy): domain Eukaryota; kingdom Viridiplantae; phylum Chlorophyta; class Chlorodendrophyceae; order Chlorodendrales; family Chlorodendraceae; genus Tetraselmis; species Tetraselmis chui. The sequence goes on from JAPMLY010001658.1 coordinate 71,451, forward strand.
CTAATTACATTGGTGACGTAACCACAAAGTAGTACGTCCTTCCGATGGAAACGTACGGATAAAAAAAAGTAAGGAGTGCATGTATAATGTCATGTGGTATAATGTTGCAAGACCATTCTCGTCACAAACGCGGTGTTTTCCAAGTACTTTGTTCACTTAAGAGCGCGAGCGGTTTCATTCGGACACCATGTTGGATGCTTTCGGAGATGCATCTCGCCCACTCACGGTTATCAAAGCCCCACCGTCCTTACACACAACATTCTGCCAAGGAGGGCCGAGGTTTCATGAAAGCAAGATTGAGTTAGGTTTGTGGTGATAGCACAATTACATTTTGCCATCACGATGGCGTCATAAGTTGTCTCAACAAGTTGGTGAAACGTATGCAATATTGTCAAACGGATTGTTTGCATGGTGATTGTATCAATGATGTGTACTTGTTGACGCCGCGAATACATTGTATAAATGCATTTGACTGAACTTTATTGGTGCTTGGATTTGCTCGGCCCGCTCCGCAACTCCGTTGTAAGCAACTATATTGCCATTGCGTATTCTCCATCAAGCCAAGCACGCCAATTTCCGCGTCCGCAAACGGAAATGCGCTTTTGTGTGGATGATTCGGCGCTCCCGTCTCAATTGTTGTCTAACTTGGTTTTCGCGGCGGCGCGGTGAAACCCCTCGGCACGGCCGGTGACAGCAGTTCACTCCGCTTTGTGTCTCATCAGTTTTTTGCCATTTTCATCACGCTTGCGCAATTGCTTCTTTTTGTAAGCAGGGCTGCATGGCCGAGCATTGTAATTGATTGCGTACAAGTACTCCTTCCATATCTTTTAATTAAGTATCAGTACATTATTAGTGTTGTATCGAGTGTGTATTTACAGGATTTCTCGCAGCAGATGGGTCGACGCCGCTGTGCGCCGGACGACCGTGCGGCGGGTGGGTCGTCCTCGCTCATCAGCCGCCCATACCGCTGAGCCACGACTTCGCACGACACCCTGCAAGTCAGCCACCCGAAGTAGGTGTTGCGGCAGGTTAGCGTGGGATGATTCCGGAAGCGTGGTGATATGGCGACGACTGTCTGCGAGATCAGGACGACGGCTGACATGTGTGAGGGGTCACGTCACACAGGGTTCGAGTAACGTTGCAGGTACATGCGCAAGGTTGCGATTTACGGGATACGGCCTAAACTACAAAAAGTCCCGTATCATCATATCACAAACGCAGTAAAAGTTGTCCGAATTCCGCCGTACGCAACGTTTTCTGGGGACTATCGCCGGGGCGTGTAACACTGCATATAGGGCCTGTGGGTGTCCGAGGGGGTTCAAGGATGCCGTCGCCGTCTGGTCCGGAGGGGACGCTCCTTCGAAGCCGGTCTCGCGCGCTGCGGACTGTGCCGTCGTTCGGACCGGTCCTTGCAAGTGCCGGGTTGTCTTCGGTGCCAGAGGACACTGCTCAGCCCGCTCGAATGCAGAGCACGGTGGTCAGGTGCACCACCTTCAAAATACGGCCACCCAGGGTACGTGGTCTCTCACCCCTTGCTGTCCATAATTCGTTTGCGGTCGTCCGTCGTGGGTCCGTCTTCTCCTCCTAGTGCCATCTGATGTCGCGGAAAATGCCTCACAGTACGGTTTACTTATCATCTTGTCCGGCTTCTCGTCATTTATTTGCGGCGAAGATCTTCGATGCGCACTCCGCGGCAGCCCCACGTAGCCACCGCGCACTCAAGTAGTACCTGCAGCTTCAGCTGGATGCTTGTGTAACAGACCGCGTTGACCAACAGCGACTCCCTAGTCACCAGGGTCTCCGTGTAAAGTCTGGACTTCTTGTAGTCCTCACGCGTTCCAGTACTGCCCTTAAATACTCCATCTATTGCTTACTTACATAATAATCCATCGGACAAGGGAACGCTACGACGAGTAACGTGTCCTGTTGTTGTTATTGTCAGGTTGGAGAGGGAGGTGAAGCGCTGGTTAAAATTTTCAGGGGGCGGTCGACTCGGGGCCTTTCTGACGGTCATCGAGTGCCGGCGGCGGCGACGGCGTCGAAGTGGAGGTGGCTGATGGCGCAGCCGCAGGTGAAGGAGGCGATCGAGGAGCAGCGGAGAAAGGGCACTAGTGCACCGTCTCGCTCACTACCGCGCACGACGTCACTGAGTCCCTCGGAGCGACGGAAGGCCGCCGCGCTGCGATTTACGGCTCGCCTTCAGAAAGAGGCGTGCGTCGCGAAAGTGGCGCGACAGAAAGTAGTGGCGGCAAATAAAAGTGAGAGGGCGATCGGCGGGAGAAGGAGCGAGAGGGTGATGACGGAGGTGGTAGTGGAGAAAAAAGAGACGGAGGCGAAGCATGATACACCTCGAACCGCGGTCGCAGCGGGCTGGCGAGCCGCTGAAAAGATAGCGTGGGGGAAGAAAGAGCTGAGGGTGAGACGGAGGGTGGTAGTGGGCGGTTAGGGTTTGTATTCTTTAACCCTAGAAATGCGTTTGAATTATTGGGCGGAATGGGACACTGAGCGCGTCGGACTGACGGCGTCTCGCTCTTCACGTCGCGTGTGGGTTGTGACAGATCAACATGAACCTCATTGCGGAGATGTACGAGCAGGGGCTGTCGACAAGCCAACAGCCTGGGTGGGCGCAGAAGCTGCACGCCGCCGCGTGTCGTATTCAACGGTGCGTCCCTTGGTTTGAAAATTCTGTCTGTAGCGTAATTACTATTGATAAGATAGTTTGAATTAGTTGCCTTCATTATGTTTTTTTTCTTTCCGTCACTGTCCGCCCATGCCGACGGTCCCCGGGCTATCCCTCGTCCCCCACTCTCGGTGGGTAGGCTGTGGCGCAAGAAGGCGAAGCAACTTCGTTTGTTGGCGATAAAGGCGCGGCTCGACTCGCAATCCATGAAAGCGATACTCGGATCCGAACAATGGGCGTCCGTCATGGCGGCGGTGCGCTGCTGCTTATTACCCCCCCCCCCCCCCCCCCCCCCCCCCCCCCCCCCCCCACCCCCCCTTCATCCTTTGATATCCATATCATTTTTGGGTGGAGGGGAGGGGTTGGATATTAAGTGGAATATCAAGAAAGGGAAGTTATTGTTAAAATTTTGAGTATTAATTAACTTAGATAAAGTGTCGCTTACAGTATGTTTGCCTACAATATATATCCTGAGTGGTGGTTCTAACTTTCAGCCGCCTGTGAAAAAATACCCCTCCTAAATTTGAGATCATGCATTTAAACACTTAAAACGGTTAGATAGTAAACCAATTAAAGCCATCCTGATAAATCTGTGCTCATTTAACGTTAATTCGTTGTAAAGGAGATTGTGGTTTGGGGGTGCGTTTAACCTTTATTGCCGAGCGTGGTTACGCGCAGCCAACGTAATGCGACAACGATGCAATGGTGCCATATCCCGGATGCCCTGCGTCTGCTGTGCATTTTGCTACAATATTTGGGGGAAATTTTGTTTTTGGGAGAGTTATTCTTCGAAGGAAATGTTATCATGTTGTAGTTCAAAAGTTTTGATGAATTGAAAAGAATTAAATTTTGTCCATCCCAAGAACGGGGGAGGAAGTGCGGCCTCGGTATGTCGTTCTTGCCTAGAGTTTTTATGTGTTCTGATTGGGGGTGGAGGTTGGATGTCATGGGGATATAGCCTTATGTGTACATTCGACGGAAGGCGAAGTAGATTGGATTAATCACGGAACTGTAAGGTTGTTTTGCAAAGTGACAAGAAATCTGGCACCCCTTTTCCCGCCCTCCTGATGCGAGTATTTGGAACAACACTGGCGGATATCGCTCTATTGCCTCACTGGCGATTTGTTTCACAATTTATAATCAGCGATTCTGTCGATTTATTGGTATTTTGCAGGCTCGAAAATTTGTAATTCAAGTGACGAATATAGGAAGTATGGTGGTGGCCCCCACTGCTTTTTCTTGTAAGATTTTTTTTTTAATATAGGAAGTAAGTCAATGAACTCGGCAGTATTATAAAGTAATTAAGCAAATAGCCCAATTCGCATTTGTTTGCATTTCTTCTTTCTATTCATATTTGTATTTCAACTAGAAGTTAGGGAGTCTCTCGTTGAGAGTTGCGACAATTGTCCCCGCCGTCCCACTCAAACTCGGCCTCCGTCTGTGAAGGGGGACGCCAGCGGGGAGGAGACTGACGACTCGGACGACTACAGTAGCGGAAGCGGCTCCGACTCGGATGCCTCCGCCTTGCTCGAGGTTGATACCCCCCCTAAAAGAAACCCGTCATTCGTATCTCCGTCGCTACTTTCGGCTTTCGACCACCCTCATTCGTGGCGTTGCCCATGATCTACATTTCTTCTGTGCACTTTTAAATAGGAGGCGCTCGATGGCTCTCCCCGTCGCCACGCCGGCCATCCCTCGACGGGCGACCTCTCTCGCACCGCTTCCGAGGCCGCGCGTCTGAACGGTGTGATGACGACGGGTACCGGCGGACGTTGGGTCGACGGCGTATGGCATCCGGAGCTCAACGACGGCGACTGCATCGATGACAATGACCGCGATGGCGGCGCCGGTGGTTCAGAGACGGTCGGCGGGGTCGAGGGCTCGAGGGCGGGGGGAGTGGTGTGGGGCGATCCGAGAACGGCCGCTCTTTTTTCGCGCGACGAGTCGTTCGGCAGTCATGAGCGATTTGACGAGCTCGAGCGTTGGGCCTCAGAACGAAGCAACTCGCAACGCGCGTTGGCTATCGTGTCGGCGGTGAGGCAACAGATGCGACGCGCGGCTCGCGCGGGTGATCGCGCGCGTCGTCGACGTCAAGAGGAAGCCCCGCGATGGCAACAACAACTGGCCGAGATCGGCGCGACCACCGAGCGATGGCTTCCCGAAATGCACAACTACTTGTCCTCCCACCGCTCCGTCCCTTTTTACTGCTATCGCGCCGCGGGGAAAACAGCCGCGGTGAGTGCGCGACAGGAGCGCCGCGATGCAGTTCCGTCGCAGTCGCTACGTTGGCAACGACAGTCGTTACCGGCAGTGAAGCTATGCGAAAGCGACAGTCGACCCGTAACGCCACCCCTCCCGTACGCCCCATCCCCTCCCCTTCCTTTTTCCTCTCGTCCCTCACCTTGTCGTTGCAAAGATACGATACTTCGACAATTAGATATGGATACTTTTCATCTCAGCACAAATTAGCACTTGTTTGCGTTTGAGTTCAAACAGATTTGAAGGAAATTTGCGTTTGCTGTAGTTTTGATAAGCAGAGTTCAGATTTCTACGACTGTGGAATGAGTCAAGTTGGTGTGATCGCATTGGTTTTTCATTTGCCGCCTTTCGTGACCGTAAGTGATTGATACGTTTCAACATGAATTTGGTGTCACGCCTCATCTCATCATATCTCATCAGTTGCGCGCAATGATTGCGAATTATCTATTCTGTAAACTTCCGACCCTTACTTTGCAGCGCTTCTCGCGTGTCGCCGTCCTCGCAAGCTATCGTGGGCTCTGTTTTTATGTCTTGTTCATCATATTGCTTCTTTTACGTGTCGCGATTCTTTGGCGGATGTTCATCGCCGAGCCTCGTTTTCCTTCTAATCCGTATTCAATGCTCAAATAGAATGATTTTTTACAAAACCAAGATTTCATATTTGGATATTCAATTTGCGCTCCTAATATTCAAATGGGGAAATCACAAACTTTTATTTGTGCGCGGCCTGTAGGCTGTCGATGAGCTGGACGTCAGACCCGGGCGCGACGGGTCGATACGCTTCCCTTCCGTCCATTGCGTCGCCGTTCGCCTCTGCGACACGAATCGTCGAGCATGTCAATGACGGGGGGGCGGCGAGGGGGCGGAGGGCAGCTGCCTCGAAAGTGGTATGACTTAAGCGGTCCTGCCATTTCCCACCTTATAAATATTATTGACTTTGAACTTGTTGGATTTATAGAGATCATAGCTTATTTTATGACTATTTTTTTAGGGCGACTACATGCTGACTATTCTTAATTTGGAATTGGGAAACGGGTTTTGATTCCGGTCTTGCAATTTATGTTCCTGAATATTTTCTCTGTTTGAATTCCCAATATTCTGTCAAAATGAAAGGTCTTCAGACGAAGCGCATTCAATGCACAAGCCTAACATGGGCATTTTTCTCATTCTGATCATTTTTCATATTCTGATCATTCTTATCTCTAAAACTATTGTTTGTGGAAGTTGCTATTTTACAAGCCCTGACTTTTGTGTCTGACAAGGCTTCTGCCACTTGACGTATCAACAGCTATCTGTATCAATGTATGGTCGCTGTCGCTCTTCGACGCCATTTAATTTTTGTGTAATCTCTGTGGGGCTCCGCTGCATTCTAAACACGTTATAATAAAAGGGACTGCGAATTGGAAAAGGGGACAAACGGACATACCAAGCGCGGCGTAAATCATGACTAACGATATTTGAAAACCTAACATGATTTTAAAAGCATTTTTTTCTTCCCTTTCCAAATAAAGCCAAAATACATTAAAGTCAGATTTTTAAAAACCGGTGGCGCATTTCCATAATATCAAATTCATAGTTTATATTGAACTAATTTTTATTATCTTTTTTTTTTATGCTCTTATTGATATTGTGTTTGTTGCGACTTTGGACTGTCGGACAATACTTATTGGGGTGTGTGCTTTGTGTGTCCCTCAAGGATGTGATGGCTCTACCCTCCGTGGTCGCTAATGCAAAAGGCAACAAAGCCGGACCTGTCAGCATATCGACGCGTGAGAGGAGTGGCGGTCGGCGTAATAACGAGTCGCACGGCAAAGCATCGCGACGCCACTCGACACCCCTCCTGCCTTTGTTGCACGCGCAAGCAGCTGTTCTCGGCGATGCTCGCAGCTGTTATTGGCCGTCTGCGGCTGCCAGTGCACAGGTCGCTTGAGGCCCAAGTTATGTGGCCAGCGAGTTACTAGCGACCCGCTACTGTCGCTACTGTCACCGGTAGTGTCAGCGGGACGACAAACTTGAAATAATAATGATGAGAGCGATTTTATTGTGTTTTTTTTTGAAAATACACATGTGTGTGAATTGTACGGTTGCCGCCCTCTTAAGCTCATCGACGACCAACAGCGACTTGCTACAGTGAGGTGGCACAAAAGAGAGGGTACAACGTCGCAGTGACACATCGCTGACAGTTTTCGTTTCTCAAATAAGCGAGAGAGCGGTCGCATGTCATGTCGTCTTGAAGAATTTCAGCACTTGTTCTTAAGTTGCTTTATTCGGAACGATTCGTTACGGCCAGCCCGCTGCTAGCATCGCCGTAACGAATTATTAAGAGTACATCTACATAAACTCCGTATGTGCAGTATTGAAATTGATAGCAATGAGCATCAGATACCAACCTTAGTCGCATCGTCGTTAGAATTGTTTAATCAAAATGGAAACTGCTGACATTATTGTGGATTGCACGACATACATGTGATACCTCATCGTCGTTGCGCACAAGTTTGTTACATGCGTATTCTCCACACAGATGATCGCCAACAACGACCCATTGTAAGAGGGAGCACCATGTATGTGAAACAGGTCATTTGTACACAGTACAACGTGCATGCATCCTTTACCACATTACAAATTGGAAATGCGCGTGTCTAATGTTTCGGATCTAGTTGTTACTATACGCATCAACTTACTTGGCATTAATTGATGATTAGAATATCTCGAGTACACTTCGCCATATGTGAATGGATTAAAGAAGAACAAGATGAGCACGGACGGGGAAAATGGGACGGAAAACAAAAGGGCAAGAGTTAAGCGGATCACGGAGTCCAAAGCACGGCAAAAGGAAGCACTACATTGTGCATAAACCTATCTGATTATTAAGCTAAGGAAACTCCTAGGCAACGCCGAGAATGCAACACATGGAGGCGATAAGGGGCGCCTCACGCACAGCTCGAGGAAGCACGGGGACGCTTGCGGCCCATGGCGCGGGTGAAGAACGCCGTGGCAGAAGCAATCATCCCGGCGGAGGAAAAAGCGGCCTCCACACCGTTTGCGGCGGCGGACAAACCGCGCAAGACGTTGTCCGCGAGAGCAACATAGACGGCGAGAGAGACCTTTCGGAGCGACGGCGCCAGGAGGCCAACAACTTGCCCACATGTATCCCTCTAGAGGCGGCTGCGAGTTTGGCCACCTCCGTCAAGAAAGCCGTGGCGTGGCCGCCGACAGTACCAAATTACGTTACTGCAAAGGGAATGAAGCGGATGTCGGGGCGACTCCTCACTTCTCGAACTTGGCCTTCTTAGCACGGCGTAGAGCGACTTCGGGAGACGGGGGGCTAGAAACGCCGAACACTCCGGAAACCACGGCATCAAGAGCAAGTTTTGAGCCTCGGATGCCGTGATAGTGCAAGACACCCCCATCCGTGGGGAGGTCGTCGTTGGCGTTGGGGAGTTGAAACATCGTGGGATATGTGAGAACCTCGACGCCAACCCCGAGTGCGCTACGAACCTTTGAGATGACTTTCGCAAGGGCCGTCACTAACCAAGAGTGAGCGGTGTGGACCGAAGCATACTTCGTTATTGTACGTAAATAATGTTATATGAACAAATTTGAAATTATATTGTGTTATTTGCAACGTCTGCCAGGTACACACATACAACTGTCTCATGAAAATGGATATGATTCATAACAATAATCATGTTTGCACTGGTTCTTGCCCAAGGCGGTTGTCTTATGGCCCTCTCGCATAAGCGATTTTTATATGTTACTAGTCTAGTACGCAATTTTTGCCCGGGGGTCTCCTTGATCTAGTATGTGAATATATTCTTAGCGTTTTTCGCTTCAATCGCCACAGTGCTTTATGGTTGTGGATAGAGGTTTACCTTTCATGGATAATACGATCATGGCACACTTTCCATCAGTGAGGACACCCAATCAATATCACGATTTACATCTAGTTGCCTCCGTGAAGATGGTAAGAAGATGATCCCGGTTGTGCACGTGTTATTACGTTGTCCAATAATGGCGAACAACGCCACAGTATACGCTTGGTATGTCGGTGTAGAACGACATGAGGACGTTAGTTGTTTTCTTCCTTCTTGCTCATGTGAAGGCTAGTGATTAAGTAAACTTTGTCGATGATATTGATGGCAGTGTTTGCATTTTGAAAATAATGTTAGTGATTATGGTAATGTTATCTCGGATGATCGATGTTGATACGGTTGATATTTTGGAATGTTGACATCGATGGCAATTTAGGCCGATATTATTATCGCCGATATTATTGACATGCTTGGCTTCGTGGACAACGCGCAACGCCTTGCGACCACCGCGGCACGAGGTGACATATTACGAAAAGAGGAAGACGGCGTGAGCATTATTAGGGTCGATAAGAGGAAAAGACATCGCGTTGACGGTCTCGGCTGCGGGGAACAAAGTCGTGACGAGTTTCTGATTAGTTTAGCCGAGTTTGGCGGTCTTCCGCCGCTGCACGGGAATATTGAGAATGTCCAGCACTCCTCCACAAAAATCCGGACAAGATTTCGCACCTTCGCATGTGAAAAAGTAATTATGCGTTGATTTTACTTACAAATCTTATGAAATCCTAGGCAATGCTTTGGTGCCCAAGATGGATTGCGCCGACAACTACGGGAGACGAATTCGAGCACTGCCGAGCTTGTGTACTTGGGGTTATCGCGTCCGCACGTGTGCGACACGCTCTTTCAAACGGTCGCCGTGCCGGTTAGACGGAAAGAGTAACGGGCTCTAATCACCACAATATGAATGAATGTGCGACGATTACGCTAATATGATGCATAGGCGACGGAGGGGGGAGGTGTTAGACATGCCATTGTGGGGGAAACGCACGAAATCGCGTATGTAGACTTACCACCGATATGCGCACAACTCAAGGGCAAGCCGCGTTCGGCTACAATGTTCAAACGGTCATAACCTTCTCAAATGAGCTCAATACATTTTGAAATATTTACCGTTGACGCGCCTTTTCAAAACGCGTCGGACGCACCTACTCTTGGGATCAAACAATCAAGACATGAGTTTCGGCAAATCATATTTATAGATTTTACCAGGACATTTCGGCAATGCTGAGCCGCAGCGCCAAACAACACCCGTCGAATTTGGCTCACCTCATAAGGCGATTTTCGCGGGGTTTGACGATATGTATTTACCAATTTACCAATTGTTCATTCCTACAAATTCACAAGCCCAATTTCCGACGTGTGCCACGCGTAGGGCGGGTGTGGTTGGCATAAGCCCATACTCAAGCATTCCTAACACCACCGTCAACATGATGCGCCCCAAATGGCAAAGCTAGACCTCGTCCCTCGCCAAAGTCAATCGCCCGTTTAGAGCGTGCACCATTTATCAAAACCTGCATAATGCGGGCATGTACTCGCTTATTTTCCAAATACATCACCCGCGCGTGCGGCGTGAACTTCCATGCTCCACTCAAACGCCCGCTAACCAAACCTCGCGCCTTGACGGCATCCACGCCTCGACCCTCCCCCCCCCGCAACATGTCCAAAAATATACATTTAAGTGGCTCAGTGAGCAATAAGGAGCTTGGTATTATTACCGCTTGAGCAATGCCCGAGCGTGGCGCTTAGAACGACGTGTGTATTTTAGACAATTTTATGAGAATGTATGGGCTTTATTCGACAAACTCCACCGACAATAACTCTCGCTTTAAGCTCAGGTTAAACCATACCGAATGACGACCAATTGCTTGCTTCTAGGCTCTGCTACACTCGGGTGGTACATGGGTGTCGCCGTGGTGAGAGGGGCGCGTGTTCTTGACTGGCTTATGTTTGACATTATGCATGTCCTGACTTTTTTTTTGAGTGTATTATCCATACTTTCAACGAGATATGCATGTCAACACATAGGACATTGATGTAGCGAAATGTCGATAATAAGTAATTGATACTCTCTAAAAATTGTGTGATAGCAATTGTTTTTTGGGTTTTTCAAAAAAGTAGCAATAATACCACGGGTACGGGTACCTCAGAAAAGTAGCAATAATATTGCTATGATTCAGCGGTAAGGATTGCATATGCATCCTTCCGAAAATGTTTCCGCCTCAGGCCGGGCAGGGCAGCAGGGATGGAGGAGGGAAAGAACGCTCTCGGCGGATACACTTCTTACGGCACTGCGCCAGTGGGTGGATGTAGCGACCACGCGGGCACGCCTTGGTGAGTATGTCGCTATAAATACCGCCGCATGGCGACTCCACCCGCTACAGGTGGCCGCCGCAGGCAAGCAGATGTTGCGCAGCACGTGCCCCTCTCTCGGTAATCCAAACGCACTCCTCGCATAATTTATGTTATCGGCACTTCCGTCGTTGGCACATACCACACCGGAAATAAAGTGACGCCAGACTCCTCGTCCCGCGAGCACCGGCGGCTTTTCAAATTAAGAATCCTCGCTGGATGTGGTGCTCCGCTCAGAATATCGGATGCTCTACTCGAGGACATCGCTACGTCACGGCTGAGCAGCGATACCGGAGTCGCGGGGGCGGACGGTTTCCGAGGTACAGGTACTACTACAGGTACTTCCGCCCCTCACCTGCTAGTGACACGAAACCCGATCGCCGCTCCTGTCGGCGATGTTCAGACAGAATACGCGCTGACCGTCGCCTTTTCGTCCTAATCTTTCCACATACGATCCGATTTACTTGGAAGTGACGGACGCTCACCTATTGAGGTGAGTCCAAACCTACCAATCCCCACCACGACTTTCAACTGTGTCGCCGCGCCGAGTCGTGCGCAGCGAAAAAAAAATCGACCATGCATCTATACCATCTATACCATCTCGCTCGTCACCCTTCTTAAGAACGCGTCTGACCGCTTCCCCGGCCCCGTCTTCACAGTTTATACGACCTACACGGTAAGAATCTGGCCAAGGCGCTGTCTATCGTGGACCAGGGCGGCGTGTATTGCCACGTGGGTCGAGAGAGTCAGCGACGAGTGTTTCAAGTGAGTCGCTACCTCCGACGAAAAACGACAAAAACTAGTAAGTAAATACCTCTGAAATATATGTGAATGCGCCGAGCAGGTCCGAGGAAAGGGCGCCAGTGATTTTTACCTCGTCTTCCCCTCCCATTTCTGCACCTGCCACGCCTTCTTCTTCGACGTCGTCAGCAAGAACGATGCCCTCCAGGTGCGCGGCTGTGCGTCGTTAGCACTCGGCGTGCTCAAACTCGCAACCAACCCGCTCACGTCGCGCGCCTGCCGTCCGCGACGCAGTAGTGCAAGCACATCCTGGCCGCCAGGCTCGCGGACGCCCTGGGCACCTGCCAGGAGACAGTGGCAGAGGAGGAGGAGGTGGCGAGAATGCTGCTGACCCACACGCGACCGTCCACAGCACCTTCCGCTCACACAAACTAAAAAATAAAGATAAAACTCAGTGCACGGACACAAATTACACACCAGCACCAGCCACCGTGCGTATGAGACGAGTTGCAAGAGAAAAATTGGGTGAAAAGCTTGGTTAATAATTGCGCCGTTAGTAGTCCCCCGCCCTCCCCCGACCCGCAGCCCATCCAAAGAGACGCACCCCTCCGCAATCGTAGAGCCAAACAATGGCCAGCACCTAACCATCCGCAGGAGAGCAGTCGCTATAGTGCATTTGCTCCCGTAGCCCACCCCCCCACTCCCCGCCTAGTCCAGCCCTGCCGAGATGGCCGCAGAAGATGATCCATGGCTCGTAGTTTTCTGTGCCGCTTCAGACAGCGGAGCCGAAAAAGTAGTTGTGGGCGGCGAAGAGGAAAAAGAGAGTGCCTCCGCAAATGGCCACCGCGCGCTGGGAAATCTTCTGTGCAAGGACAGAGCCTGAGTGAGGGATGGGGGGGGGGGGGGGGGGGGAGGGATGGGATAATGGTGAGTTGATAATGCATTCGTCAATTGAGATACTGAGCTGTGACTAGTTTATCGTTCTTTGGTGAAATTCCTCAAAATAAATACAATGCCACCTTCGACTCATGGTTGGAAGTGTATTTCGTGTCAATTGGTGGATGTGCACTTAAGGTGTTGTGGATGGGCGAACGGATGATTCGCACAGAGGAGGTATGAATGTGAGATAGCAAGTTATTGGACCTTCTGTTGTATGGTCAAACAGTCGCAGTGCGTGAATGAATGACGACGGGCTGATGAACCAACGAATAGAGTGATTGGAGGGTACAGTTGAGAAAAAATGACAGCTGCCCTATTAACGAACGGATGGTCAACAGTGATGTGTTTGTCGCTGGATGGATCGCGAGCTGAGACTGCCATTTGTGCATTGTGCCAGTGGTGATCTGAATGCACCAATAATTGGGAAACCCATGCTGCATTTATAAACCGTCGTGTGCGATGGATGTGGCAGATGTAGCCAAACATTAGCGGATGTACATTTTTTCTTGTGTACGTATGTATGTCTGTATGTATGTATGGATACGTATGAATGTATGTATGAATAAATGAATGAATGTACATGCGTATGGATGGATGGATGGATGGATGAATGAATGTATGTATGCAATGTGTATGTGTGTGTGCAATTGGGTGACTATTTAAATATGTGTGTGTGTGACTGAGCCAGCACATGGATGAGAGGAGGGGCGACAGACGCACCTCCGAGAACGGCTGCGCCGGTGCATATGCTGTGCCCAAAGATAGCGCCGACAGTGACGCCGTAGGGGTTGTGGTGGGCGGCGAGGGAGATGGTGGCGATCTGGCTGCGGTCGCCCCACTCGGCGAGGAAGGTGAGGATGAAGGACTCGAGGAAGATGGGCGTCAGACAGCGAGCGAGCACGCGACGGTAGACGCTCTGCGTGTGCGTCTTCCCCAGCTTCTCCTCAACCTCGTGAATCTCCTCCTCCACGTCTTCGCTACTCGCGCGCCACGCGATGTAGAACAGTCGGCTGCCAAAGAATATGTAGAGCGCGGTAGCGAGATACTGCGTCGTCTTCCTCGAAATGAGGTGAGGCACGATGTAACCCAGCGCGGTGGAGATAATCTGCACGAAGAGCGAACGCAGAGGGGGTGGGTGAGGAACGTCCCAATCTCGCACAGTCTGGGACATAGCTCGCGTTGGCCCTCAAAAAATGTGAGTACCGTCATGAGAGTGAGCGCAGTCATGGCACCGCCGTAAACGACCACTTTGGGATGACGCATCGCCATCAGAGCGGCGATGATAAACGTCTCGTCGCCGAGCTCCGTCACTAGAATCTACAACCGGGGGGGGGGGGGGGGGGGGGGGGGGGGGGGGGGGGAGTTAAGATTTCCAGGGGATGGACGTAGAATGGTTAAAGATGCAACCTGCAAATTGTGTGCGTGCGATATATGTATATCTAAGCGTGTGCGTATGTGTGTTAATATGTGTGTGTGTGTGTGTGTGTGTGTGTGCCTCTCTCTGTCTCTCGACGTGTGTGCACATTCGTGTGTGTCTGTGTACGCATGTGTGTGTGCGTGTCAGTATCTGGGTTTGTATTTTTTGTTTGCGCGTGTCCCTCTCTTTGTGTGTTTTTGTGTCTGTGCCGTATCTTCACGTACGTGTGTGTGTGCGCGCGCGCGCGTGCGTATCTTTGTGTGTATGCGTACGAGTTTGTGTGTGTCTCTCTCTTTCTACGTTTGTGTGTGTCTATCTGTATGTGTGTGCGTGTAAGTGAGAGCCAGGGAGTATGTGTGTGTGTGTGTGTGTGTGTGTGCATCTTTAAATGTGTGTCCGTGTGGTGTTTGTGTGTGTGTCTGTCTGTCTACGTATCAGTACGTGCTTGTGCATATATGTACGAGAGTATGCGTGTCAGTGTATGTGTGTGTGTGTACTTGTATTTGTGAGAGTGTCGCTCTACGTGTGTGTTTCTGTCTGTGTATCATTATCTCTTTACGTGCGTGTGTGTGTGTGTGTTAGTGTGTACGTGAGTGGGCGGCGGTCGACGTTGCGGTTCGTAGATCGTACCATTGCGATACTGTGTGTGAGGGCGGTGACGATGTTGGGATCCTTGTCCTCCGGGATGCCGTCGCCGTCGGTGTCGCCGTCCACGCCGCGCATGTCGATAACCTGCAGTAAGGTCATCGCACTTTCTTTCTCACCTCACACGTCCTCGCCGCGAACAAGGTTCTCGTGAGTGAGTCCAGATCATTCCGAGCCAAGGTGAGCGGGAGGGTATGGCAGCCCACCGTCTTGTGCGCGCCCGTCAGGCCTATTTGGGGGTCCAGCACGATCTGTAAAACAGGAAGAAGTAATAACCAACTCTAAATCAGATGCATGGCGGGGAGTGCTGCTGAAGGCGCGAGTCAGTGGTGTCGCGTCGAGTCGGAGGTGTACTTAAGGCGCGATGCATACAGAATCGCAAAAGCAATCCGCAACTCGCCTTTGACTGACTGCGGCAGTCACGCCCGTTCAGCGACCCTGGCCTGGCTATAGTTTCGCTAACAGCATCGCGAAACGGAGATCTATAAGATAAGAGTGAAGAAGTAGGGGTGCCTGGTTAGCCGTGAGCACCTTTTGGCGTTCCTTCTCAACGGGGGCATCCTCGCCGTCCTGTCCGGGGTCCTTTCGGACTGCGTGAACGGGGCGGACCGCGGACGCGGCGACCACCAACAGCACAACCGCCAGCGAGTATGGGATTCTCATTGCGGCTGCTTGTTTTCAGGGAACCTTTACACGCTACGGGGATCCCCTGTGACGCCCGCTACTCTGTTACAGGACTGAGAGTGGGGCCGTGAGACCGTAGGACAGACGGCGGGGTTTACTCGCGGTTTGGCTGGGTCCCAGTCAAGATGTCGCGTGAGCTAGATGATCAGCACAGCAAGCAGAAACGACTTGTCTGGTACGGTACGTGTACTACGGTACTGCGCCACCGCCCGCGGCGGTATAGCGCTGACGACGACTCCGCCCTCTCTCTCTCTCTTTTCTTTTTTTTGCGCCCCTGGGATTAGGGCTACAGGTTAAGTGCCGGATAGTTAGGGTTTCCCTCCCTGCTTCTCTCTTACATCTACACAGTTTAAGGCCGGCTCTTAGATGAACTTTGCCACCATCCGCAAAAGATGGGGTTTGGGACTGGCACGTAAATCCGCACCGTCACCCTCTACACGCGGCGTTTTGCAAGCACGACGACGACTGAAGCAGCCGATATTCCAATTTAAAAAGGTGCACGGCTCGTAGGAACACGGCTCGGGCGGTACATGGCTCGAGGGACGAAAATATCCCGAGCCGTGTTCCGCGCGCTTTTTGGCGGTATTCCAATAAGGCCGGTACGCGGCTCGGACCGCATTACAGGCGGGCTTTGTATCGGGCTTCCACATCTTTTTTTCGTGCTCATCATCATCGCGCCCGCTCACACACTCTCGCGCAAACCTACCCGCACCCGCGCCCGTACCACGATGCTGAGCATAAGATGCGTCACGCTTGTAGGGGTTGTGACCCTGCTTTTCGGGTTGGCGGCACTCGTGAATGCCGTTCCGCCCGCGCCACATGTGGTGATGGGT